>JBAMCK010000817.1:0-40814 GCA_037075185.1 Drosophila pseudotalamancana | reverse complement strand
TAATCGCATTTTGTTTCTTCTAGTAAATTGAGTGGCATATTTTGATTAAAATTCAATGAATTCAACAGTATAGAGCTCACTACCAGTTCCGTGTACATTTTTTAGGAACGGATCAGTAGTAAAATATTGTCTTGATATGGTTTTAAAAAACAGGATCACGGACTTTACTTCTAAAGTATCGAAGAAGCTTGTTTTAAACGGGCATTCAAATATTGGAATACGGTTTTTTTAAAAAAAGAATAATTTGCTTATAAATATTGGCAATCACATTTTGTGATTCATTTCTGTACAAATTACTAATGAAATTTACAGTTTCGAACTTCCATCTCAATTGGCAGAGTTGGTTCCTAAAATCCCAATAGCCATGTCAGATTCTTATTTATGGACAGTTACTATTTTCAATATTCGGATCTAACTCTGTCCAAACTGTCGTTGTTGGGTATTTCTTACAGTTTTTACATTTTTGAAAATATATCATTCTTCACTTTGTTTCTCCTCGACATCTATTGTTCTTTCGTACTGGTGCAATTTCATGACTTTGGTATTATGTTTTCTACGTCTTTTGTGTCGTTGCTTTATTTCCTTTTCGTGAAAAATCACCTTGTTTATTGCTATATTCATAATCGCATTCGTTTCTCTTAAGTAAAATTATGGCACATTTTTGACTAATGAGTCTCAAAAAGTATAGTAGGCTCACTAGTTACAAAAAGTTGTGACCTGTTAGGAACGGATCAGTAGTAAAATTATCAGAGCCATATTTGATATGGTTTTAAAAATTATAATCACGGATTTTACATCTAAAAGTATTCTGAATTTTAAAGTTTTATTTTAAGAATAATTTGTATATTAAAATAATTAGAATCGCATTTTGCGATTTATTTTTCAGTACAATTAATAAATTTGTACCCTAAAGTTTCCGAGCTCCATCTCACCAATTTAGAAGTTGGCTCTTTAAAGTTTACAGACTTGTCAGAGGTACGTGGACAGTTACTATTTCCAAATATCTCTTCTTATTCCAAGTCCAAAATGTAAGTTTTCGGTATTGGGTATTTGTCTTTTACAGTTTTTCGATCAATTTCTCGTACTGTACCACTTGAAGCCACTTTCTTTTTCCTCAGACATCTGTTGTTTTCGTACTTGGTGCACTTCTGAGATATGATTTAATATTATGTTTTTCTAATAATTTTATGCCATTTATTTCCATTTCGTGAAAGCATCTTTGTTTATTGCTATATTGATAATCGCGTTTTGTTTTGGTAAATTGAGGGCATTGATTAAAAATTCAATGAGTTCAATAAGTACGGTAGGTTCACAGTTACAAAAATTGTGATTAGACCTGCGTATTGCTTTTAGAATGGATCAGTAGTAAAATTATATTTGTTTCAATATGGTTTTAAAAATTATAATCACGGATTTTTACATCCAAAGTATTCGTAATTTTTACGTTTAAAGAATAATTTTATTAAAGAATTAGAAATCACATTTTGTGATTCATTTTCTTGTACAATTTCATAATGAAATTTAAAGCCTGAGGTTTCATTTCACCAATTTAGAAGTTGTTCTTGCTTATTAGCCTTGTCAGAGGGGTATGTGGACAGTTACTATTTTAAATAATTGATCTAACTCGTCCAAAATGCCGTTTTTGTTGGTATTGCATTTATCTACAGTTTTTTCGATCAATTTCTACCTACCAGCCACTTTCTTTTTCCTCACACTTCGCACTGGTGCAGTTCTGGGGAGAGATATGACTTCTTTATATTATGTTTTCTAATAATTTTATTTTTCGTTGCTTTTGTTTTCAGAGCATACCTTTTTGTCTTATTGTTATATTGGATTATCGCATTTTGTTTCTCTTAAGTAAACTGAAAGTGGCATTATGCAATAAAATTAATGAGTCTTATATAGAGTTCAATTTCGCTACAAAAGTTTGATAAGACCTCCGTATTACGCGGGAACGGATCAAGTAGCATTTTGCCTTTGATATGGTTTTAAAAATTATAATCACGGATTTTGCCACATCCAAAAGTATCTCGAATTTTTACGTTTTTAAGAATAATTTTATATTAAAATAATTAGAATCACATTTTCGAATTCATTTTTCGTACAAGTTGAGCTTCCATCTCACCAATTTAGAAGTTCTGTGCACAGCCTTGTCAGAGCAATGCGGGACTACTATTTAAAATTTTGTTCTAGATCTGTCCAAAATGTAAGTTTTTGTTGGTATTGGGTATTTATACTGTTTTTTCGATCATTTTCGCAATTCTACCACTTGAAGCTTTTTTTCAGACATCTATTGTCTTTCGCACTGGTGCATTCTGTGATATGACTTAATACATGTTTTCTAATACTTTTTTATTTTATTGCTTTATTTCCACTTTCGCGAAAAGCATACCTTTGTCATTGGCTTGCTATAATACAATCGCATTTTGTCTCTCTTAAGTGTTTGACAATTTCAATGAGTCTAATATATAAAGAGCTCAGATATTAAAATTCTTGGATTAGACCTGCGTATTACTTTTAGAATGGATCAAAGTATAAAATTCACGAAGGCATATTTGCCTTTGATATGGTTTTAAAATCACGAAGTTTACTCTAAAAATTCTGATTATCGAAGAGTTTCCAGTTTTAAACGGTATTTAAACTATAATATTGGAATACGTATTTTTTAAAGAATAATTTGTTTATTAAATATTGGCTATATTTGGTGATTCATTTTCCTGCGTACCAGTTCATAATGAAAATTTTCATATAGTTCGAACTTCCATCTCACTAATTTAGAAGTTGGTTCACAAATAATATTTTTTGTCAGAGGTTTATGGACATTACAGTTCACTGCAAGTTATTGTTGTTGTTGTGCATTTATCCTTTTTTTTATAAATTTTTGAAAATATATTAATAGACGTCAATTTCTTCTTCCTGAGACATTTTGCTGTCTTCGTTGGTACATTCTGAGAGATACTCTTTTATATTATGTTTTCTAATAAATTTTTATGCCGTTGCTTTATTTCCATTCTCTATACCTGGTTTTACTGTTATATGATATCTCTGAAAATCGATCAAGTACAATTTCAATGAGTCTAATAAGTTACAAAAATTTTTTGAATTTATTCCGCGTGTCACTTTTAGAATGGATCAGTAGTAAAATTATCAGAAATATTTGCCTTTGATATGGTTTTAAAAATATAATCACGAATTTCCACTTCTAAAGCATTCTGATAGAAGTTTGTTTTAAACGGTATTTCAACTATAATATTGGAATACGTTTTTTTTTTAAAGAATAATTTGTATAAATATTGGCAATCACATTTTGCGATTCATTTTTCTGTACAATTTCATAATACAGTCAAACTCCATCTCAATTTAGAAGTTGGTACATAAAACGAGCCAGTTTGTCAGAGGTTTATGGACAGTTACTATTTTTTAAATATCCATCTAACTCTGTCCAAACTGTCAGTTATTGTTGTTGTTGGGTATTTATCTCTTA
Source organism: Drosophila pseudotalamancana (assembly GCA_037075185.1). NCBI lineage: Eukaryota > Metazoa > Arthropoda > Insecta > Diptera > Drosophilidae > Drosophila > Drosophila pseudotalamancana. The sequence goes on along the minus strand of JBAMCK010000817.1, from coordinate 37,330 downwards.
CAGTTTTTTGATAAATTTTTGAAAATATATCACTAGACGCAATCCTTTTCCTGATCTATTGTTTCTCAGTACATCTCTGGGAGAGATTCGGCGACTTCTTTGTATTATGTTTTCTAACAATTTTATGCCGCCAAGCTTATTCATCTTTGTTTATTGCTATATTGATAATCGCATTTTGCTTTTCTATGGTAAGCTGAAAGTGGCACAATTTTCAATGAGTCTAATAAGTAAAGAGTTCAGAAAGTTACAAAAAATTTGATTAGACCTGCGTATTGTTTTTGTGAACGGATCAGCAGTGTACACAGAAGGCATATTTGCTCTTGATATGGTTTTAAAAATTATAATCACGAATTTTACCAAAAGTATTCTGATATCGAAAGAGTTTAGCCACTGATAATATTGGAATATTTTTTTAAAGAATAATTTGTATATTGTAATCATTGGCAATCACATTTTGTGATTCATTTTTCTGTACAATTTCATAATGAAATTCATATAGTCTACCACATTTAGAAGTTGGTTCATAAAGGTGACAGTTTTGTCAGAAAGTTTTATGAGATTGCTTCCTCATTTTAATTTTTTGTTCTAGATCTGTCCAAACTGTCACAGCTGTTAGTATTTATTTACAGTTTTATAATTTCTGAAAATTTATCACCAGATCTTTCACCTTTTGCCTAGTTGTCTTCGTTATGCATTTGGGAGAGATATGCCCCTATATTATGCTTTCTAATTTTATGCTCGATTTCATTCTTTCAGAAAAGATACCTTGTCTTTCTGTTGATAATCGCATTTTTGCTTTTCTTGTACAGTCACATTTTGGATAATTTCAATGAAATTCCACAGGCAGTAGCTCACAAAGATCACAAAATTTTTGGATTATGGACCTGCGCATTACTTTTAGAATGTAATAAAATTATCAGAAGCCATATTTGCTATTGATATGGTTTTAAAATAAATACGAATTTTACTGTAAGTATTCCGAATTTTTACGTTTTAATAATTTTATATTAAAATCATTGGCAATCACATTTTCAGATTATTTTTCTACAATTTCATAATGAAATATATTTCGAACTTCCACAATTTCAATTTAGAAGTTGGGTCAAAACTTATTAGGTTTTGTCAGAGGTAGGATTGTTACTAATTTTGTTCTAGATCTGTCCAAAATGTAAGTTTTTACAGTATTGGGTATTGCTTCCGTTTTTCGACAATTTCGTATCTCTACCACTTGAGTCACTTTTTCTCACACATCTATTGCCTCGCACCGGTGAGATATGACTTCTTAATTACGCTGGTTTCTTAACAATTTTTTATGCCACTACGAGCCCATTTTTCGCGAAAAGCATACCTTTGTTTATTGCTTGCTATATTATCGCATTTTTAGCAGTAAATTGAGTCGTTAATATCTCACGAGTCTAATAAGTATAAAGAGTTCACAAAGATACAAAAATTTTGATATGACCTGCATATTTTTGCACGGATCAGAGAAAATTATCAGAAGCCATATTTGCCCATATGGTTTTAAAAATTAAAATCACGAATTTTACGGTATTCCGAATTTTTACGTTTTATTTAAAGAATAATTTTAAAGCATTAAAGAATTAGAAATCACATTTTGTGATTCATTTTTCTGTACAATATCTGAGCTTCCATCTCACCAATTTAGAAGTTGGTTCTTAAACTTATTACCTTGTCACAATGCGGACAAATTCTCATTTAAAAATTTTTGTTCTAGATCTGTCCAAAATGTAAGTTTTTGTTGGTATTGGGTATTTATTTTCCACGTTTTCATTCTACCACTTTGAGCCAATTTCTTTTTTTTCAGACATCTATTGCTCCACTGGTGCAATTTCGGGAAGTATGATTTCTTTTTATATTATGTTTTCTAATAAAATTTTTATCGTTGCTTTATTTCATTTTCGTGAAAAATCATACCTTTGTTTATTGCTTATTGATAATCGCAGAGCTTTGTTTCTCTGATAAACTGATATTTCACGCCTAATAAGTATGTTAGCTCAAAGTTTACAATAATTTGACAGGATTCGTTAAGCTTTTAGGAATGGATCAGTAGTAAAATTATCAGAAGTCATATTTAACATTTTGATATGGTTTTAAAAATTATAATCACGAATTTTACTCTAAAAGTATTCTGATATAAATGTCGAAGTTTTTTTTTAAACGGTATTTCAAATTATAATATTGGAATACGGTTTGTGTATATTAAAATATTGGCAATTCCATATTTTGTGATTCATTTTTCAAGGGTTACTATACGAAATTATTAGCCTGAACTTCCATCTCACTATTTATTGGCAATATTTTGTCAGAGGTTTATGGAGCGTCATTACTTTAAATATCTGATCTAATTCCCGCCCAAACTGTTCGTTGTTAAAGGCATTTTTACAGTAATAAATTTTGAAAATATAGTCACCAGATGCCATTTTTCCGAGACATCCGTCTTCGTTATTATGATTTCTTATTATGTTTTCTAATACTTTTATACGTTAGCTTTAAGCCCATTCTTTTAGAAATCTACAAATTTTTGCCTATTGCTATATTGATAACGCATTTTGCTCTTGGGCAAGTTGATGGGCACATTTACAATTTCAATGAGTTCCACAAGTGGTTACAAAATTTTGATTAGACCTGCGTATTACTTTAAAATTATCAGAAGGCATATTTTACCTTGATTTTAAAAATTATAACACGAATCTGTCTCAAACTGTCAGTTGGTTGGGTTAAGATTTTTTTTTTTATAAATTTTTGAAAATATATCACCAGACGCCACTTTTTCTGAGACATCTATTGCTGCATACTCTTTGGAGTAGAGTGGTGTCTTCTTTATTATGTTTTCTAATAATTTTTGTTGCCGCTTTATTTCCATTTTCAAAAGCATACCTTTTGTTTATTGCCATATTGACAATCGCATTTTTGTTTTCTTGGCAAACTGAGTGGCACATTTTTGATTATTTCAATAATAAGTATAAGAATTGAAAGTTACAAAAATTTTGATTGACCTCGTTTTTTAGAATGGATCAGTAGTAAAAATTATGTAGCCATATTTGCCTTTGATATGGTTTTAAAAATTATAATCACGAATTCCCAAAGTTCTGATATCGAAGAAGTTTGTTTTTTAAATATTTCAACTATAATATTGGAATACGTTTTTTTTAAAGAATAATTTGTATATTAAAATATTAATCACATTTTGTTCGTTTTTCGTACAATTTCAATGAAATTGTTACAGCCTGAACTTCTTATCAATTTAGAAGTTGGTTCATAAAACTTAATATCTTTTGTCAGAGGTTTATGGACAGCTTTCGTTTTAAATACCTGATCTAACTCTGTCCATCAGTTATTGTTGTTGTTGTTGGGTATTTGTCTTTACAGTTTTTTTTTTATAAATTTTTGAAAATATATCACCTCGACGCCAATTTTCTCCTGAGCACAATGTATATACATGTCTCTTTATATTATGTTTTCAATTTTCCATTTTTCAGAAGTATTAAGTTATATTGATCGCATTTTGTTTTCAGATGGATTAATTTCAATAAGTCTAATAGTATAGTATTCACAGAGATATAAAAATTTTGATTAGACCTGCGTACAGTAGAGTCATATTTACCTTTGATATGGTTTTAAAAATTATAATCACGAATTTTACTTCTAAAAATCGATATCGAAGAAGTAACGGTATTTTCAAATTTTAATATTTGAATATTTTTTTTAAAGAATAATTTGTATATTAAAATATTATAATCACATTTTGTGATTCATTTGTACAATTTCATAATGCCATATGTTTCGAACTTCTCATCTCACTAATTTAGAAGTTGGGTTCTTAAAACTTTTTAGCCTTGTCAGATTGTGCCACATTTTAAATATTTGTTCTAAATCTGTCTCAACTGTCAGTTGGTTGTTGTTGTTGTTTTTTTTTTGCAATTTTTAAAAATATATCACCAGATGTCAATTTCTTTCTTCTAGCACATCTGTCTTCGCACTGGTACATTCCCGGGAGAGATATGACTTCTTTATATTACGCTTACTTATGCCGCCGCTTTATTTCCATTCTCGCATATCTTTGGGCACGCATTTGCTCTTCTCGATAGCATTTTGCCAATTTCAATGAGTCTAATACACAAAGAGTTCTTAAAGTTACAAAATTTTGATAGGACCTCCGTAATATTTTGTGTGAATGGATCAGCAGTAAAATTATCGGCAATAAGTACTTGTCTTGATATGGTTTTACTATAATCACCGAATTTATTTCTAAAAGTATTCTGACATGACCGCCGAAGTTTGTTTTAAACGGAATTTCAACTATGGGAACATTGGGTTTTTTTAAAGAATAATTTGTATATTGTGAATTATTGGCAATCACATTTTGTGATTCATTTTTCTGTACAATTTCATAATGAAATTTTCATATAGTTTCGACCACTAATTTAGAGCAGCACAGTCTTGTCAGAGGTTTATGGACAGTTACTATTTTAAATATCTGATCTAACCGTCTTCAAACTGTCGTTGTTGTTGTTGGGTATTTATTCTTTACAGTTTTTTTTAGTAAATTTTTGAAAATATATCATCAGGATGCCACTTTTTCTGAGACATCTCGTACGGTATTCTGAGCACACTTCTTTATTATGCTTCTCTATCGGCATTTTGTCGCCAAAGAGCTCTCTTTTCAGAAATTATTGCTTACACAAATCGCATTTCTCTAAGTGTTGAGTGAGCCATTTTTGTCAATCGGAAAGAGTTCACAAAATTGCAAAAATTTTGATTAGACCGCCTATTACTTTTAGAATGGATCAGTAGTAAAATTATCGCATATTTGCCTTTGATATGGTTTTAAAAAAATTATAATCACGAATTTTACGCAAAAGTATTCTGATATCGAAGAAGTTTGTTTTTGTATTTCTCAACGATATTGGAATACATTTTTTTAAAGAATGTAATTTGTATATTGTAATATTGGCAATCACATTTTGTGATTCATTTTTCTGTACAATTTCATATCGAAATTCATATAGCCTGACCTCCATCTCACTAATTTGAAGTTGGTTCATACCTCTTGTCAGAGGTTTAAGGGATCGTTACTACTTTAAATATCTGATTTCCGTTCAAATCAGTTATTGTTGTTGGGCATTTATTTACAGTTTTTCGGCAACTTTGAAAATTTATCACAGACGCCACTTTTTCCTGAGACATCTGGTTGTCTTTCGCACCGGCGGGCTCTTGGGAGAGATATTCCCCATAATATGCTTTTCTAACATTTTGGCGGCCAGTTTTTACTCCATTCTCAGAAAGCATACCTTTGTTTATTGCTATTGATAATCGCATTTTTGTTTCTCTTCTGAGGGCACATTTTGACACTAATGAGCCCATCGGCAAGAGCTCAGTTCTGGATTAGACTCTGCGTACTTTTGCACGGACAGTAGTAAAATTAATGAGCCACTGCCTTTTCGAGGTTTTGTAATCACGAATTCCATTTCTAAAAGTATTCTGATATCGAAATATTTGTGTTTTTAAACGGTATTTTCAACTATAATATTGGAATACGTTTTTTTTAAAGAATATCATTGGAAAATCACATTTTGTGATTCATTTTTCTGTACAATTTCATACTGGTTCATACCTGAACTTCCATCTCACTAATTTGGTGAAGTTGTCCCACAGTTTGTCAGAAGTTTGCCGGACAGTTACTAGTTTTAGTCTGATCTAATCCTGCTTCAAACTGTCAGTTGTTGTTGGGTATTTATTTTACAGCTTTTTTATAAATTTTTTAAAATATATCACCAGACGTCACTTTCTTTTCTTCCTGAGACATCTGGGTTGTCTTTTCGCACTGGTGCACTCCCGGGAGAGATATGAGATATGCTTTTCTACCGTACTTTGCGTCGTTGCTTTAATTTCCATTTTCAGCCTACCTTGTTTATTGCTACATTGATAATCGCATTTTTTGTTTTTGGCAAATTGATGGAGCACATTTTTGATTAATAGAGTCTAATAAGGGCGAAGAGTTCACAAACTATACAAAATTTTGGATTAGATCTGCGTATTACTTTTAGGAATGGATCAGTAGTAAAATTATCAGAAGCCATATTGATATGGTTTTAAAAATTATAATCACGAATTCGCACAAGAATAATTTTATATTGTAACATATAATCACATTTTGTGATTCATTTTTCTGTACAATTTCATAATGAAATTATATAGTTTGAACTTCCATCTCAATTTAGAAGTTGGGTTCTCAAAACTTATTAGCTCTTGTCAGAGGTAGGACAGCCATATTTTAAATTTTTTGTTCTAGATCTGTCAAATGTAAGTTTTTCGGTATTGGGTATTTGCCTTTTTTCGATCATTGCACCACCACTTGAAGCCAATTTCTCTTTTTCTCATCTGTCTTCGCACTGCGTATTCCCACTTCTTTGGTTGGCGTTTTCTAATAATTTTTGCCGTTGCTTTATTCATTCTTTCGCGAAAAAAATCATACCCAACGTTTAGGTTTGTTTCTTCTTAATTGAGTGTATAAGCAATATTTGACAATTTCAATGAGTCTACGCATAAAGAGCTTCATCAAAGTTACAAAAATTTTTCAGAATCTGCGTATTACTTTTAGAGACCAGTAGTAAAATTATCAGAGAGCCTACCTTTGATATGGTTTTAAAAAAATATAAACACGAATTTTACTTCTAGTATTCTGATATGGGTCGCCGAAGTTTGTTTTAAACGGCAATTTCAACTATTGAACATGTTTTTTTAAAGAATAATTTGGTATATTTAAAACATATAAATCACATTTTGTGACTATTTCCTTGCCACGAGCACGAAATTTCTATATCTCGAACTTCCATCTCACTAATTTCCAGAGTACAATGTTTGTTGTTTTGTCAGAGGTTTATGGATTGCCACATTTTAAATATCTTCTGATCCTGTCTCGTTATTGTTGTTGTTGGGTATTTATCTCTTACAGTTTTTTTAATAAATTTTTGAAAATATATTACCAGGACAACATTCTTTTCCCGAGACATCTACGTCTTTCGTACTCGGTACACTCCCGGGAGAGATATGACTTCTTTATAATATGCTCTCTAATAATTTTATGCTCGCCAGTTTCCATTCTTTCGTGAAAGGTCTCGTTTATTGCTACATTTGATAACAGAGTTTTGTTTGAGTGGCATTATTTGTTGGAGCTACGAGTCTAATAATAATAAAGTTACAAAATTTTTTTGATTAGAATTCCAGGAATGATCAGTAGTGTACCAACAGTTGCATATTTGCTCTTGATATGGTTTTAAAAATATAATCACGAATTTTTACTTTCTAAAAGCAATTTTTTTTCGATATCGAAGAAGTTTGTTTTTAAACGGTATTTCAATTTTAATATTGGAATACGTTTTTTTTAAAGAATAATTGTATATTAAAAATTTTCATAATCACATTTACCCATTTTTCTGTACAATTTCATATATAGTTTCAACGAAGTTGATTCATAAAACTTAATAGTTTCCGTCAGTGGACAGTTACTATTTATTTTTTGTTCTAGATTCGTCCAAACTGTCAGTTATTGTTGTTGCTTGGTAATATCTCTACAAATTTTTGAAAACTTATCATATCAGATCCCGAGACATTCATTGTCTTCGTTCGCTTGGCGAGATATGACTCCTTTTATATTATGTTTTCTCTATCATTTTTTTAGGCACAAAGTTGCTTTCCAATTTGCTTACGGGCCTTGTCTATTGCTATTGACAATCGCATTTTGTTTCTCTTAAGCTTTGATTAATTTCAATGAGTCTAATAAGTATAAAGAGTTCACAAGTTGTTGCAAAATTTCAGAGTTCCCGCGCAGAAAGTAAATTATCAGACATATTTCGTTTTTGATATGGTTTTAAAATTATAATCACGAATTTCTAAAAGCATTCTGATATCGAAGAAGTTTGTTTTTTAAACGGTTTTCAACTATTGGAATACGTTTTACAGAATAATTTTTTTGTATATTGTAATCATTGGCAATCACATTTTGCGATTCATTTTTCTGTACAATTTCATAATGAAATTCATAGCAGCCTGAACTTCAACCAATTTGTGAGTTGGTTCATAAAACTTACCATTGTCAGAGGTTTATGGACAGCCATTTCATGCAAATATCTGATCTAACTCTGTCTCAAACTGTCAAAGACAAGTTGTTGTTGGGTATTTATCTTCTTACAGTTTTTTATAAATTTTTGAAAATAGTATTCTGAGACACTATTGTCTTCGCACTGGTGCATTCCTGGGAGATTCTTTTATATTATTCTTTAACAATTTATGTTGCCAGCTTTACTCCATTCTTCTTCCTGTTTCATTGCTATATTGATAATCGCATTTTGTTTCTCTTAAGTAAACGAGTGGCACAATTTCAATGAGTCTAATAAGTATAAAGAGTTTTCCCACAGTTGCAAAATTTTTTTGATTAGGGACCTGCGTATTTCGAATGGATCAAGTAGTAAAATTATTGTGAAGCCATATTTGCTATTGATATGGTTTTAAATATAATCACATCTACTTTAAAGAGCTCGATATGGGCCCATCAGCCTAATTTTTAAACGGGCTTTAAATTTTAATATTGAATACGTTTTTTTAAAGAATAGTTTGCATACACATCATTTTGTGATTCATTTTTCAGGCCACTATAATGAAATTTAAAGCTCAACTTTCCATCTCACCAATTTATTGCTCTAAAACTTATTAGCCTCTGCAAGGTATGGATAATATTTTAAATTTTATTCTAGATTCGTCCAAAATGTAAGTTTTTTTACAGTACTGTTTATTTTTACAGTTTTTCGATCAGTTTTCGCAATTTCCTATCCTTTTTTCTCAGACATTGTCTTTCGCATCGGTGTAGTTCTGGGAGAGATATGACTTTCTTATATTTTTCAATAATTTTTATGCCGTTGCATTTCCATTCTCGTATACCTCATATTGATAATCGTATTTCGTTTCTCTTGTTATTTTCAATGAGTCTAATAAGTATATAGAGTTCACAAAGTTGTGCAACATTTACGGTATTACTTTTGTTCTGATATAATCGACGAAGTTTGTTTTAAACGGGTAATTTTTAAATTTTAATATTAAAACACGTTTTTTTTTAAATAAATATTTGCATATTAAAATCATTGGGATTCACAATTTGTGACTCATTTTTCTGTACAATTTCACAATGGAAATTTTAATAGCCTTTCGAGCTTCCATCTCACTAATTTAGAAGTTGGCTCTAAGCTAGCTAGTCTTGTCGGAGGGTTGTGGACAGTTACTGTTTTAAATTTCTGTTCTAAGATCTGTCCAAAATGTAAGCTTTTTGTTGGTATTGGGTATTTATCTTTAACAGTTTTTTCGATCAATTTTCGCAATTCTACCACTTCGAAGCCAATTTCTCCTGAGACATCTATTGTCTTTCCAGCACTGGTGCAATTCTGGGAGATATGACTTCTTTATACTATGTTTTTCTAATAATTTTTTATGTCGTTGCCAGTTTTATTTCCAAATCTTTCTGTGAAAAATCATGGCCTATGATTATTGCTATAATGATAATCTGCATTATTTGTTTCTTTTAAATATATTGAGTGGCACATTTTGCATTACAATTCGAAGAGTCTAATAAGTATATGACAGCTCACAGAAATTTAAGAGTTGAGACCTGCGTATTACTCTTGGGAATGGATCAGTAGTAAAATTAGCAAGCTATAATTGTACCTTTGATATGGTTTTAAAAAATTAGTAATCACGGATTTTACTTCTAAAAAGTATTCTCGTATAATCGTCGGAGTTTGTTTTTAAACGGTACTTTCAACTATAATATTGGAATACGTTTTTTTAAAGAATAATTTGTATATTAAAATCATTAGGCCATCACATTTTGTGGATTCATTTTTCTGTACAATTTCATAATGAAGTACAATTATGAGCTTCCATCTCACTAATTTAGAAGTTGGCTCCATAAAACTTAATAGCCTTGTCGGAGGTTTATGGACAGTTACTATTTTAAATTTCTGTTCTAAATCTGTCCAAAATGTAAGTTTTTGTTAGTGTTGAGTATTTATCTTTAACAGTTTTTTCGGTCAATTTTCGCAATTCTACCAGTTGACGCCATTTTTTTCTCCTGAGACATCTATTGTCTCTTCGCACTGGTGCACTTCTGGGAGAGAGATGACTTCTTTATATTATGCTTTTATAATAATTTTTTATGTCGTTGCTTTATTTCCATTCTTTCGTGAAAATCTATACCTTTGTTTATTGCTATATTTATAATCGCATTTTGTTCTCTATCTTAAGTAAACTGAGTGGCACATTTTGATTAAAATTCAATGAGTCTAATAAGTATATAGAACTCACAAAGTTACAAAAATTTTGATTAGACCAGCGTATTACTTTTAGGAATGGATCAGTAGTAAAATATCAGAGTGCCATATTTGCCTTTGATATGGTTTTTAAAAATTAAAATCACGAATTTTACTTCTAAAAAGTATTCTCATATAATCGACGAAGTTTGTTTTAAACGTTAAATTATAATATTGGAATACGTTTTTTTTAAAGAATAATTTGTATATTAAAATCATTGGCAATCACATTTTGAGATTCATTTTTCTGTACAATTTCATAATGAAATTCTATTAACCTGAGACTCCATCTCACTTCAATTTTAGAAGTTGGTTCATAAAAACTTAATAGCCTTCGTCAGAGGTTTATGGACAGTGACTATTTTAAAATATCTGATCTAACTCTGTCCAAACTGTCAGTTATTGTTGGTGTTGGAGTATTTATCTTTTACAGTTTTTTCGATCAATTTTCGAAAAATATCTCACCAGTTCACGCCACATTTCTTTTTCCTGAGACATCTATTGTCTTTCGCACTGGTGCACTTCTGGGAGAGATATGACTTCTTTATATTATGTTTTCTTAATAATTTTTTATGTCGTTGCTTTACTCCATTCTTTCGTGAAAAACCATACCTATGTTTATTGCTATATTTGATAATCGCATTTTGCTTCTCTTAAGTATACTGAGTGGCACATTTTGATTAAAATTCAATGAGTCTACTAAGTCTATAGACGTTCCACAAAAATTTTGATAAGACCTCCAGTATTACTCTTAGGAATGGATTCAGTAGTAAAATTATCTGAAGCCATATTTGCCTCTTGATATGGTTTTAAAAATCTAATGGATTTTACTTCTAAAAGTAATTCTGATATAATCGACGAAGTTGTGTTTTTAAACGGGCTTTCAATTTTAATATTGGAATACGGTTCTTTTAAAAGAATAATTTGTATATTAAAATCATTGGCGATTCACATTTTGTGATTCATTTTTCTGTACAATTTCATAATGAAATTCTTAATAGCCTGAGCTTCCATCTCACTAATTTAGAAGTTGGCTCCATGAAACTCAATATGCCTTGTCAGAGGTTTGTGGACAGTGACTATTTTAAATTTCTGATCTAAATCTGTCCAAAATGTCAGTTATTGTTAGTATTGAGTATTTATCTTTAACAGTTTTTTCGATCAATTTTCGCAAATTCTACCACTTGACGCCACTTTCTTTCTTCTGAGACATCTACTGTCTTTCGCACTGGTGCACTTCTGGGAGAGATATGACGTCTTTATATTATATTTTCTAATAATTTTATATGTCGTTGCTTTATTTCCATTCTTTCGTGAAAAATCATACCTATGATTATTGCTATATTGATAATCGCATTTTTGTTTTCCTTTTAAGTATACTGAGTGGCACATTTTTCGATTAAAATTCTATGAGTCTACCAATATATGAGTTCACAAACATTTTGATTAGACCTCCGTATTACTCTTAGGAATGGATCAGTAGTAAAATTATCAGGCCATATTTGCCTTTGATATGGTTTTAAAAATTATAATCACGGATTTTACATCTAAAAGTATTCTGGTATAATCGACGAAGTTTGTTTTTAAACGGGCTTTCAATTTTAATATTGGAATACGTTCTTTTAAAGAATAAATTTGTATATTAAAATCATTGGGAATCACATTTTGTGATTCATTTTTTCTGTACAATTTCATAATGAAATTCTAATAGCCTGAGCTTCCATCTCACCAATTTAGAAGTTGGCTCCATAAAACTTAATAGCCTTGTCAGAGGTTTGTGGACAGTGACTATTTTAAATTTCTGTTCTAAATCTGTCCAAAATGTAAGTTTTTGTTAGTATTGAGTATTTATCTTTTACAGTTTTTTCGGTCAATTTTCGCAAATCTACCAGTTGACGCCACTTTCTTTCTCCTGAGACATCTATTGTCTTTCGCACTGGTGCACTTCTGGGAGAGATATGACTTCTTTATATTATGTTTTCTAATAATTTTATATGTCGTTGCTTTATTTCCATTCTTTCGTGAAAAATCATACCTATGATTATTGCTATATTGATAATCGCATTTTGTTTTTCTTAAGTATACTGAGTGGCACATTTTGATTAAAATTCGATGAGTCTAATAAGTATATAGAGTTCACTAAGTTACAAAAATTTTGATTAGACCTCCGTATTACTTTTAGGAATGGATCAGTAGTAAAATTATCAGAAGCCATATTTGCCTTTGATATGGTTTTAAAAATTATAATCACGGATTTTACATCTAAAAGTATTCTGATATAATTCGACGAAGTTTGTTTCTAAACGGGCTTTCAATTGCAATATTGGAATACGTTTTTTTTAAAGAATAATTTGTATATTAAAATCATTGGGAATCACATTTTGTGATTCATTTTTCTGTACAATTTCATAATGAAATTCTAATAGCCTGAGCTTCCATCTCACCAATTTAGAAGTTGGTTCCTTAAAACTTATTAGCCTTGTCAGAGGTTTGTGGACAGTGACTATTTTAAATTTCTGTTCTAAATCTGTCCAAAATGTCAGTTATTGTTGGTATTGGGTATTTATCTTTTACAGTTTTTTCGTTCAATTTTCGACAATTCTACCACTTGACGCCACTTTCTTTCTCCTGAGACATCTATTGTCTTTCGCACTGGTGCACTTCTGGGAGAGATATGACTTCTTTATATTATGTTTTCTAATAATTTTTTATGTCGTTGCTTTATTTCCATTCTTTCGTGAAAAATCATACCTATGATTATTGCTATATTGATAATCGCATTTTGTTTTCCTTAAGTATACTGAGTGGCACATTTTGATTAAAATTCGATGAGTCTAAAAAGTATATAGAGTTCACTAAGTTACAAAAGTTTTGATTAAGACCTCCGTATTACTTTTGGGAATGGATCAGTAGTAAAATTATCAGAGCCATATTTGCCTTTGATATGGTTTTAAAAATTATAATCACGGATTTTACATCTAAAAGTATTCTGATATAATCGACGAAGTTTGTTTCTAAACGGGCTTTAAATTTTAATATTGGAATACGGTTTTTTTTTAAAGAATAATTTGTATATTAAAATCATTGGGAATCACATTTTGTGATTCATTTTTCTGTACAATTTCATAATGAAATTCTAATAGCCTGAGCTTCCATCTCACTAATTTAGAAGTTGGTTCCATAAAACTTAATAGCCTTGTCAGAGGTTTATGGACAGTGACTATTTTAAATTTCTGATCTAACTCTGTCCAAAATGTCAGTTATTGTTGGTATTGGGTATTTATCTTTACAGTTTTTTCGTAATTTTCGAAAATCTATCACTAACGCCATTTTCTTTCTCCTGAGACATCTATTGTCTTTCGCACTGGTGCACTTCTAGAAGAATAACGTGATTATAATTTTCTAATAATTTAAGAATATGTATGATCAATTCTTACTATCCATTCCTAAGTGAACAATCATAATCAATTTTGTAATCTGTCGTATACTGATGGCATTATTTTAAAATTCTATACTAAGAAAACAAATGCGATTACAATAAGTAATATCAATGTATTTTTCACGAAAGATGAAATAAAGCAACGATAGAAAATTATTAGAAAACATAATATAAAGAAGTCATATCTCTCCCAGAAGTGCACCAGTGCAGATAATAGATTGTCTCAGGAGAAAGAATTGAAGTCTGGCAGATTTTCGAAAATTAACAAGAAAAACTGTAAAGATAAATACCCAATACCAACAAAAACTGACATTTTGACAGAGTTAGATCAAAATTTAAAATAGTCACTGTCCATAAACCTCTGACAAGCTAATTTAAGGAACCAACTTCAAAATTGGTGAGATGGAAGCTCATGCTATTAGAATTTCATTATGAAATTGTACAGAAAAATGAATCACAAAATGTGATTCTCAATGATTTTAATATACAAATTATTTTAAAAAAAAACCGTATTCCAATATTAAAATTTAAAGCCCATTTAGAAACAAACTTCTTCGATTAGATGTAAAATCCGTGATTATAATTTTTAAAACCATATCAAAGGCAAATATGGCTTCTGATAATTTTACTACTGATCCATTCCCAAAAGTAATACGGAGGTCTTATCAAGATTTTGGTAACTTAGTGAGCTCTATAGACTTATTAGACTCATAGAATTTTAATCAAAATGTGCCACTCAGTATACTTAAGGAAAACAAAATGCGATTATCAATATAGCAATAATCATAGGTATGATTTTTCACGAAAGAATGGAAATAAAGCAAACGACATAAAAAATTATTGGAATACATAATATAAAGACGTGATATCTCTCCTAGAAGTGCACCAGTGCGAAAGACAATAGATGTCTCAGGAGAAAGAAAGTGGCGTCAAGTGGTAGATTTTCGAAAATTGAACGAAAAAACTGTAAAAGATAAATACCCAATACCAACAATAACTGACATTTTGGACAGAGTTAGATCAGAAATTTAAAATAGTCACTGTCCACAAACCTCTGACAAGGCTAATAAGTTTTAAGGAACCAACTTCTAAATTGGTGAGATGGAAGCTCAGGCTATTAGAATTTCATTATGAAATTGTACAGAAAAATGAATCACAAAATGTGATTCCCAATGATTTTAATATACAAATTATTCTTTAAAAAAACCGTATTCCAATATTAAAATTTAAAGCCCATTTAGAAACAAACTTCGTCGATTATATCAGAATTCTTTTAGATGTAAAATCCGTGATTATAATTTTTAAAACCATATCAAAGGCAAATATGGCTCTGATAATTTTACTACTGATCCGTTCCTAAAAGTAATACGGAGGTCTAATCAAATTTTTGTAACTTAGTGATCTCTATAGACTTATTAGACTCATTGAATTTTAATCAAAATGTGCCACTCAGTATACTTAAGGAAAACAAAATGCGATTATCAATATAGCAATAATCATAGGTATGATTTTTCACGAAAGAATGGAAATAAAGCAACGACATAAAAAATTATTAGAAAACATAATATAAAGATGTCATATCTCTCCTAGAAGTGCACCAGTGCGAAAGACAATAGATGTCTCAGGAGAAAGAAAGTGGCGTCAAGTGGTAGATTTTCGAAAATTGAACGAAAAAACTGTAAAAGATAAATACCCAATACCAACAAAACTGACATTTTGGACAGAGTTAGATCAGAAATTTAAAATAGTCACTGTCCATAAACCTCTGACAAGGCTAATGAGTTTTAAGGAACCAACTTCTAAATTGGTGAGATGGAAGCTCAGGCTATTAGAATTTCATTATGAAATTGTACAGAAAAATGAATCACAAAATGTGATTCCCAATGATTTTAATATACAAATTATTCGTTAAAAAAAACCGTATTCCAATATTAAAATTTAAAGCCCGTTTAGAAACAAACTTCGTCGATTATATCAGAATACTTTTAGATGTAAAATCCGTGATTATAATTTTTAAAACCAAATCAAAGGCAAATATGGCCTCCGATAATTTTACTACTGATCCATTCCCAAAAGTAATACGGAGGTCTTATCAAAATTTTGGTAACTTAGTGAGCTCTATAGACTTATTAGACTCATTGAATTTTAATCAAAATGTGCCAACTGTATACTTGAGGAAAACAAAATGCGATTATCAATATAGCAATAATCATAGGTATGATTTTTCACGAAAGAATGGAAATAAAGCAACGACATAAAAAATTATTAGAATACATAATATAAAGACGTCATATCTCTCCTAGAAGTGCACCAGTGCGAAAGACAATAGATGTCTCAGGAGAAAGAAAGTGGCGTCAAGTGGTAGATTTTCGAAAATTGAACGAAAAAACTGTAAAAGATAAATACCCAATACCAACAATAACTGACATTTTGGACAGAGTTAGATCAGAAATTTAAAATAGTCACTGTCCACAAACCTCTGACAAGGCTAATAGTTTTAAGGAACCAACTTCTAAATTGGTGAGATGGAAGCTCAGGCTATTAGAATTTCATTATGAAATTGTACAGAAAAATGAATCACAAAATGTGATTCTCCAATGATTTTAATATACAAATTATTCTTAAAAAAAAACCGTATTCCAATATTAAAATTTAAAGCCCGTTTAGAAACAAACTTCGTCGATTATATCAGAATACTTTTAGATGTAAAATCCGTGATTATAATTTTTAAAACCATATCAAAGGCAAATATGGCTCTGATAATTTTACTACTGATCCATTCCCAAAAGTAATACGGAGGTCTTAACAAATTTTGGTAATTAGTGAACTCTATAGACTTATTAGACTCATAGAATTTTAATCAAAATGTGCCACTCAGTATACTCAAGGAAAACAAAATGCGATTATCAATATAGCAATAATCATAGGTATGATTTTTCACGAAAGAATGGAAATAAAGCAACGACATAAAAAATTATTATAATACATAATATAAAGACGTCATCTCTCTCCTAGAAGTGCACCTGTGCGAAAGACAATAGATGTCTCAGGAGAAAGAAAGTGGCGTCAAGTGGTAGATTTTCGAAAATTGAACGAAAAAACTGTAAAAGATAAATACCCAATACCAACAATAACTGACATTTTGGACAGAGTTAGATCAGAAATTTAAAATAGTCACTGTCCACAAACCTCTGACAAGGCTAATGAGTTTTAAGGAACCAACTTCTAAATTGGTGAGATGGAAGCTCAGGCTATTAGAATTTCATTATGAAATTGTACAGAAAAATGAATCACAAAATGTGATTCCCAATGATTTTAATATACAAATTATTCTTTAAAAAAACGTATTCCAATATTAAAATTTAAAGCCCGTTTAGAAACAAACTTCGTCGATTATATCAGAATACTTTTAGATGTAAAATCCGTGATTATAATTTTTAAAACCATATCAAAGGCAAATATGGCTTCTGATAATTTTACTACTGATCCATTCCCAAAAGTAATACGGAGGTCTTATCAAAATTTTTGTAACTTAGTGAACTCTATAGACTTATTAGACTCATGGAATTTTAATCAAAATGTGCCACTCAGTATACTCAAGGAAAACAAAATGCGATTATCAATATAGCAATAATCATAGGTATGATTTTTCACGAAAGAATGGAAATAAAGCAACGACATAAAAAATTATTAGAATACATAATATAAAGACGTCATCTCTCTCCTAGAAGTGCACCAGTGCGAAAGACAATAGATGTCTCAGGAGAAAGAAAGTGGCGTCAAGTGGTAGATTTTCGAAAATTGAACGAAAAAACTGTAAAAGATAAATACCCAATACCAACAATAACTGACATTTTGGACAGAGTTAGATCAGAAATTTAAAATAGTCACTGTCCACAAACCTCTGACAAGGCTAATAAGTTTTAAGGAACCAACTTCTAAATTGGTGAGATGGAAGCTCAGGCTATTAGAATTTCATTATGAAATTGTACAGAAAAATGAATCACAAAATGTGATTCCCAATGATTTTAATATACAAATTATTCTTTAAAAAAAACGTATTCCAATATTAAAATTTAAAGCCCGTTTAGAAACAAACTTCGTCGATTATATCAGAATACTTTTAGATGTAAAATCCGTGATTATAATTTTTAAAACCATATCAAAGGCAAATATGGCTTCTGATAATTTTACTACTGATCCATTCCCAAAAGTAATACGGAGGTCTAATCAAAATTTTTGTAACTTAGTGAACTCTATAGACTTATTAGACTCATTGAATTTTAATCAAAATGTGCCACTCAGTATACTTAAGAAAAACAAAATGCGATTATCAATATAGCAATAATCATAGGTATGATTTTTCACGAAAGAATGGAAATAAAGCAACGACATAAAAAATTATTAGAAAACATAATATAAAGACGTCATCTCTCTCCTAGAAGTGCACCTGTGCGAAAGATAATAGAAGTCTCAGGAGAAAGAAAGTGGCGTCAAGTGGTAGATTTTCGAAAATTGATCGAAAAAACTGTAAAAGATAAATACCCAATACCAACAATAACTGACATTTTGGACAGAGTTAGATCAGAAATTTAAAATAGTAACTGTCCACAAACCTCTGACAAGGCTAATAAGTTTTAAGGAACCAACTTCTAAATTGGTGAGATGGAAGCTCAGGCTATTAGAATTTCATTATGAAATTGTACAGAAAAATGAATCACAAAATGTGATTGCCAATGATTTTAATATACAAATTATTCTTTAAAAAAAACGTATTCCAATATTATAATTGAAAGCCCGTTTAAAAACAAACTTCGTCGATTATATCAGAATACTTTTAGAAGTAAAATTCGTGATTATAATTTTTAAAACCATATCAAAGGCAAATATGGCTTCTGATAATTTTACTACTGATCCATTCCTAAAAGTAATACGCAGGTCTAATCAAAATTTTTGTAACTTTGTGAACTCTATATACTTATTAGACTCATTGAATTTTAATCAAAATGTGCCACTCAGTTTACTTAAGAGAAACAAAATGCGATTATCAATATAGCAATAAACAAAGGTATGATTTTTCACGAAAGAATGGAAATAAAGCAACGGCATAAAAAATTATTAGAAAACATAATATAAAGAAGTCATATCTCTCCCAGAAGTGCACCAGTGCGAAAGACAATAGATGTCTCAGGAGAAAGAAAGTGGCGTCAAGTGGTAGAATTGCGAAAATTGATCGAAAAAACTGTAAAAGATAAATACCCAATACCAACAAAAACTGACATTTTGGACAGAGTCTAGAACAGAAATTTAAAATAGTAACTGTCCACATACCTCTGACAAGGCTAATAAGTTTTAAGGAACCAACTTCTAAATTGGTGAGATGGAAGCTCAGGCTATTAGAATTTCATTATGAAATTGTACAGAAAAATGAATCACAAAATGTGATTCCCAATGATATTAATATGCAAATTATTCTTTAAAAAAACGTATTCCAATATTAAAATTTAAAGCCCGTTTAAAAACAAACTTCGTCGATTATATCAGAATACTTTTAGAAGTAAAATCCGTGATTATAATTTTTAAAACCATATCAAAGGCAAATATGGCTTCTGATAATTTTACTACTGATCCATTCCTAAAAGTAATACGGAGGTCTAATCAAAATTTTTGTAACTTAGTGAACTCTATATACTTATTAGACTCATTGAAATTAATCAAAATGTGCCACTCAGTTTACTTAAGAGAAACAAAATGCGATTATCAATATAGCAATAAACAAAGGTATGATTTTTCACGAAAGAATGGAAATAAAGCAACGACATAAAAAATTATTAGAAAACATAATATAAAGAAGTCATATCTCTCCCAGAAGTGCACCAGTGCGAAAGACAATAGATGTCTCAGGAGAAAGAAAGTGGCGTCAAGTGGTAGATTTGCGAAAATTGAACGAAAAAACTGTAAAAGATAAATACCCAATACCAACAAAAACTGACATTTTGGACAGAGTTAGATCAGAAAATTAAAATAGTCACTGGCCACAAGCCTCTCACAAGGCTAATACGTTTTAAGGAACCAACTTCTAAATTGGTGAGATGGAAGCTCAGGCTATTAGAATTTCATTATGAAATTGTACAGAAAAATGAATCACAAAATGTGATTCCCAATGATTTTAATATACAAATTATTCTTTAAAAAAAACCGTATTCCAATATTAAAATTTAAAGCCCGTTTAGAAACAAACTTCGTCGATTATATCAGAATACTTTTAGATGTAAAATCCGTGATTATAATTTTTAAAACCATATCAAAGGCAAATATGGCTTCTGATAATTTTACTACTGATCCATTCCTAAAAGTAATACGGAGGTCTTAATCAAAATTTTTGTAACTTAGTGAACTCTATAGACTTATTAGACTCATTGAATTTTAATCAAAATGTGCCACTCAGTATTACTTAAGGAAAACAAAATGCGATTATCAATATAGCAATAATCATAGGTATGATTTTTCACGAAAGAATGGAAATAAAGCAACGACATAAAAAATTATTAGAATACATAATATAAAGACGTAATATCTCTCCTAGAAGTGCACCTGTGCGAAAGACAATAGATGTCTCAGGAGAAAGAAAGTGGCGTCAAGTGGTAGATTTTCGAAAATTGAACGAAAAAACTGTAAAAGATAAATACCCAATACCAACAATAACTGACATTTTGGACAGAGTTAGGTCAGAAATTTAAAATAGTCACTGTCCACAAGCCTCTGACAAGGCTAATAAGTTTTAAGGAACCAATTTCTAAATTGGTGAGATTGAAGCTCAGGCTATTAGAATTTCATTATGAAATTGTACAGAAAAATGAATCACAAAATGTGATTCCCAATGATTTTAATATACAAATTATTCTTTAAAAAAAACCGTATTCCAATATTAAAATTTAAAGCCCGTTTAGAAACAAACTTCGTCGATTATATCAGAATACTTTTAGATGTAAAATCCGTGATTATAATTTTTAAAACCATATCAAAGGCAAATATGGCTTCTGATAATTTTACTACTGATCCATTCCCAAAAGTAATACGGAGGTCTTATCAAAATTTTTGTAACTTAGTGAACTCTATAGACTTATTAGACTCATTGAATTTTAATCAAAATGTGCCACTCAGTATACTTAAGGAAAACAAAATGCGATTATCAATATAGCAATAATCATAGGTATGATTTTTCACGAAAGAATGGAAATAAAGCAACGACATAAAAAATTATTAGAATACACAATATAAAGACGTAATATCTCTCCTAGAAGTGCACCAGTGCGAAAGACAATAGATGTCTCAGGAGAAAGAAAGTGGCGTCAAGTGGTAGATTTTCGAAAATTGAACGAAAAAACTGTAAAAGATAAATACCCAATACCAACAATAACTGACATTTTGGACAGAGTTAGATCAGAAATTTAAAATAGTCACTGTCCACAAACCTCTGACAAGGCTAATAAGTTTTAAGGAACCAACTTCTAAATTGGTGAGATGGAAGCTCAGGCTATTAGAATTTCATTATGAAATTGTACAGAAAAATGAATCACAAAATGTGATTCCCAATGATTTTAATATACAAATTATTCTTTAAAAAAAACCGTATTCCAATATTAAAATTTAAAGCCCATTTAGAAACAAACTTCGTCGATTATATCAGAATACTTTTAGATGTAAAATCCGTGATTATAATTTTTAAAACCAAATCAAAGGCAAATATGGCTTCCGATAATTTTACTACTGATCCATTCCCAAAAGTAATACGGAGGTCTTAATCAAGATTTTTGTAACTTAGTGAGCTCTATAGACTTATTAGACTCATTGAATTTTAATCAAAATGTGCCACTCAGTATTCTCAAGAAAAACAAAATGCGATTATCAATATAGCAATAATCATAGGTATGATTTTTCACGAAAGAATGGAAATAAAGCAACGATATAAAAAATTATTAGAATACATAATATAAAGACGTCATATCTCTCCTAGAAGTGCACCAGTGCGAAAGACAATAGATGTCTCAGGAGAAAGAAAGTGGCGTCAAGTGGTAGATTTTCGAAAATTGAACGAAAAAACTGTAAAAGATAAATACCCAATACCAACAATAACTGACATTTTGGACAGAGTTAGATCAGAAATTTAAAATAGTCACTGACCACAAACCTCTGACAAGGCTAATGAGTTTTAAGGAACCAACTTCTAAATTGGTGAGATGGAAGCTCAGGCTATTAGAATTTCATTATGAAATTGTACAGAAAAATGAATCACAAAATGTGATTCCCAATGATTTTAATATACAAATTATTCGTTTAAAAAAAAACTTCGTCGATTATATCAAAATACTTTTAGATGTAAAATCCGTGATTATAATTTTTAAAACCATATCAAAGGCAAATATGGCTTCGATAATTTTACTACTGATCCATTCCCAAAAGTAATACGGAGGTCTTAACAAGATTTTGGTAACTTAGTGAGCTCTATAGACTTATTAGACTCATTGAATTTTAATCATAATGTGCCAAACAGTATACTTAAGGGAAACAAAATGCGATTATCAATATAGCAATAATCATAGGTATGATTTTTCACGAAAGAATGGAAATAAAGCAAGGACATAAAAAACTATTATAATACATAATATAAAGACGTCATCTCTCTCCTAGAAGTGCACCAGTGCGAAGGACAATAGATGTCTCAGGAGAAAGAAAGTGGCGTCAAGTGGTAGATTTTCGAAAATTGAACGAAAAAACTGTAAAAGATAAATACCCAATACCAACAATAACTGACATTTTGGACAGAGTTAGATCAGAAATTTAAAATAGTCTCTGTCCACAAACCTCTGACAAGGCTAATGAGTTTTAAGGAACCAATTTCTAAATTGGTGAGATGGAAGCTCAGGCTATTAGAATTTCATTATGAAATTGTACAGAAAAATGAATCACAAAATGTGATTCCCAATGATTTTAATATACAAATTATTCTTAAAAAAAAAAACCGTATTCCAATATTAAAATTTAAAGCCCATTTAGAAACAAACTTCGTCGATTATATCAGAATACTTTTAGATGTAAAATCCGTGATTATAATTTTTGAAACCAAATCAAAGTCAAATATGGCCTCCGATAATTTTACTACTGATCCATTCCCAAAAGTAATACGGAGGTCTTAACAAGATTTTGGTAACTTAGTGAGCTCTATAGACTTATTAGACTCATTGAATTTTAATCATAATGTGCCAAACAGTATACTTAAGGAAAACAAAATGCGATTATCAATATAGCAATAATCATAGGTATGATTTTTCACGAAAGAATGGAAATAAAGCAAGGATATAAAAAATTATTATAATACATATTATAAAGACGTCATATCTCTCCTAGAAGTGCACCAGTGCGAAGGACAATAGATGTCTCAGGAGAAAGAAAGTGGCGTCAAGTGGTAGATTTTCGAAAATTGAACGAAAAAACTGTAAAAGATAAATACCCAATACCAACAATAACTGACATTTTGGACAGAGTTAGATCAGAAATTTAAAATAGTCTCTGTCCACAAACCTCTGACAAGGCTAATGAGTTTTAAGGAACCAATTTCTAAATTGGTGAGATGGAAGCTCAGGCTATTAGAATTTCATTATGAAATTGTACAGAAAAATGAATCACAAAATGTGATTCCCAATGATTTTAATATACAAATTATTCTTTAAAAAAAAACCGTATTCCAATATTAAAATTTAAAGCCCATTTAGAAACAAACTTCGTCGATTATATCAGAATACTTTTAGATGTAAAATCCGTGATTATAATTTTTAAAACCAAATCAAAGGCAAATATGGCCTCTGATAATTTTACTACTGATCCATTCCCAAAAGTAATACGGAGGTCTTATCAAGATTTTGGTAACTTAGTGAGCTCTATAGACTTATTAGACTCATTGAATTTTAATCATAATGTGCCAAACAGTATACTTAAGGAAAACAAAATGCGATTATCAATATAGCAATAATCATAGGTATGATTTTTCACGAAAGAATGGAAATAAAGCAAGGATATAAAAAATTATTATAATACATATTATAAAGACGTCATATCTCTCCTAGAAGTGCACCAGTGCGAAAGACAATAGATGTCTCAGGAGAAAGAAAGTGGCGTCAAGTGGTAGATTTTCGAAAATTGAACGAAAAAACTGTAAAAGATAAATACCCAATACCAACAATAACTGACATTTTGGACAGAGTTAGATCAGAAATTTAAAATAGTCTCTGTCCACAAACCTCTGACAAGGCTAATGAGTTTTAAGGAACCAATTTCTAAATTGGTGAGATGGAAGCTCAGGCTATTAGAATTTCATTATGAAATTGTACAGAAAAATGAATCACAAAATGTGATTTTCCAATGATTTTAATATACAAATTATTTTTAAAAAAAAAAAACCGTATTCCAATATTAAAATTTAAAGCCCATTTAGAAACAAACTTCGTCGATTATATCAGAATACTTTTAGATGTAAAATCCGTGATTTTAAGTTTTAAAACCAAATCAAAGGCAAATATGGCTTCTGATAATTTTACTACTGATCCATTCCCAAAAGTAATACGGAGGTCTTATCAAAATTTTTGTAACTTAGTGAACTCTATAGACTTATTAGACTCATAGAATTTTAATCAAAATGTGCCACACAGTATACTTAAGGAAAACAAAATGCGATTATCAATATAGCAATAATCATAGGTATGATTTTTCACGAAAGAATGGAAATAAAGCAAGGATATAAAAAATTATTATAATACATATTATAAAGACGTCATATCTCTCCTAGAAGTGCACCAGTGCGAAGGACAATAGATGTCTCAGGAGAAAGAAAGTGGCGTCAAGTGGTAGATTTTCGAAAATTGAACGAAAAAACTGTAAAAGATAAATACCCAATACCAACAATAACTGACATTTTGGACAGAGTTAGATCAGAAATTTAAAATAGTCTCTGTCCACAAACCTCTGACAAGGCTAATGAGTTTTAAGGAACCAATTTCTAAATTGGTGAGATGGAAGCTCAGGCTATTAGAATTTCATTATGAAATTGTACAGAAAAATGAATCACAAAATGTGATTCCCAATGATTTTAATATACAAATTATTTTAAAAAAAAACCGTATTCCAATATTAAAATTTAAAGCCCGTTTAGAAACAAACCTCGTCGATTATAACAGAATACTTTTAGATGTAAAATCCGTGATTTTAAGTTTTAAAACCAAATCAAAGGCAAATATGGCTTCTGATAATTTTACTACTGATCCATTCCCAAAAGTAATACGGAGGTCTTATCAAAATTTTTGTAACTTAGTGAGCTCTATAGACTTATTAGACTCATAGAATTTTAATCAAAATGTGCCACTCAGTATACTTAAGGAAAACAAAATGCGATTATCAATATAGCAATAATCATAGGTATGATTTTTCACGAAAGAATGGAAATAAAGCAACGACATACAAAATTATTATAATATGTAATATAAAGACGTCATCTCTCTCCTAGAAGTGCACCTGTGCGAAAGATAATAGAAGTCTCAGGAGAAAGAAAGTGGCGTCAAGTGGTAGATTTTCGAAAATTGAACGAAAAAACTGTAAAAGATAAATACCCAATACCAACAATAACTGACATTTTGGACAGAGTTAGATCAGAAATTTAAAATAGTCTCTGTCCACAAACCTCTGACAAGGCTAATGAGTTTTAAGGAACCAATTTCTAAATTGGTGAGATGGAAGCTCAGGCTATTAGAATTTCATTATGAAATTGTACAGAAAAATGAATCACAAAATGTGATTCCCAATGATTTTAATATACAAATTATTTTAAAAAAAACCGTATTCCAATATTAAAATTTAAAGCCCGTTTAGAAACAAACCTCGTCGATTATATCAGAATACTTTTAGATGTAAAATCCGTGATTTTAAGTTTTAAAACCATATCAAAGGCAAATATGGCTTCTGATAATTTTACTACTGATCCATTCCCAAAAGTAATACGGAGGTCTTATCAAAATTTTTGTAACTTAGTGAACTCTATAGACTTATTAGACTCATTGAATTTTAATCAAAATGTGCCACTCAGTATACTTAAGAGAAACAAAATGCGATTATCAATATAGCAATAATCATAGGTATGATTTTTCACGAAAGAATGGAAATAAAGCAACGACATAAAAAATTATTAGAATACATAATATAAAGACGTCATATCTCTCCTAGAAGTGCACCAGTGCGAAAGACAATAGATGTCTCAGGAGAAAGAAAGTGGCGTCAAGTGGTAGATTTTCGAAAATTGAACGAAAAAACTGTAAAAGATAAATACCCAATACCAACAATAACTGACATTTTGGACAGAGTTAGATCAGAAATTTAAAATAGTCACTGTCCACAAACCTCTGACAAGGCTAATAAGTTTTAAGGAACCAACTTCTAAATTGGTGAGATGGAAGCTCAGGCTATTAGAATTTCATTATGAAATTGTACAGAAAAATGAATCACAAAATGTGATTCCCAATGATTTTAATATACAAATTATTCTTTAAAAAAAACCGTATTCCAATATTAAAATTTAAAGCCCGTTTAGAAACAAACTTCGTCGATTATATCAGAATACTTTTAGATGTAAAATCCGTGATTATAATTTTTAAAACCATATCAAAGGCAAATATGGCTTCTGATAATTTTACTACTGATCCATTCCTAAAAGTAATACGGAGGTCTTATCAAAATTTTGGTAACTTAGTGAACTCTATAAACTTATTAGACTCATAGAATTTTAATCAAAATGTGCCACTCAGTATACTTAAGGAAAACAAAATGCGATTATCAATATAGCAATAATCATAGGTATGATTTTTCACGAAAGAATGGAAATAAAGCAACGACATAAAAAATTATTAGAATAGCATAATATAAAGACGTCATATCTCTCCTAGAAGTGCACCAGTGCGAAAGACAATAGATGTCTCAGGAGAAAGAAAGTGGCGTCAAGTGGTAGATTTTCGAAAATTGAACGAAAAAACTGTAAAAGATAAATACCCAATACCAACAATAACTGACATTTTGGACAGAGTTAGATCAGAAATTTAAAATAGTCACTGTCCACAAACCTCTGACAAGGCTAATAAGTTTTAAGGAACCAACTTCTAAATTGGTGAGATGGAAGCTCAGGCTATTAGAATTTCATTATGAAATTGTACAGAAAAATGAATCACAAAATGTGATTCCCAATGATTTTAATATACAAATTATTCTTTAAAAAAAACCGTATTCCAATATTAAAATTTAAAGCCCGTTTAGAAACAAACTTCGTCGATTATATCAGAATACTTTTAGATGTAAAATCCGTGATTATAATTTTTAAAACCATATCAAAGGCAAATATGGCTTCCGATAATTTTACTACTGATCCATTCCTAAAAGTAATACGGAGGTCTTATCAAAATTTTTGTAACTTAGTGAACTCTATAGACTTATTAGACTCATAGAATTTTAATCAAAATGTGCCACTCAGTATACTTAAGGAAAACAAAATGCGATTATCAATATAGCAATAATCATAGGTATGATTTTTCACGAAAGAATGGAAATAAAGCAACGACATAAAAAATTATTAGAATACATAATATAAAGACGTCATATCTCTCCTAGAAGTGCACCTGTGCGAAAGACAATAGATGTCTCAGGAGAAAGAAAGTGGCGTCAAGTGGTAGATTTTCGAAAATTGAACGAAAAAACTGTAAAAGATAAATACCCAATACACAACAATAACTGACATTTTGGACAGAGTTAGATCAGAAATTTAAAATAGTCACTGTCCACAAACCTCTGACAAGGCTAATAAGTTTTAAGAACCAACTTCTAAATTGGTGAGATGGAAGCTCAGGCTATTAGAATTTCATTATGAAATTGTACAGAAAAATGAATCACAAAATGTGATTCCCAATGATTTTAATATACAAATTATTCTTTAAAAAAAACCGTATTCCAATATTAAAATTTAAAGCCCGTTTAGAAACAAACTTCGTCGATTATATCAGAATACTTTTAGATGTAAAATCCGTGATTATAATTTTTAAAACCATATCAAAGGCAAATATGGCTTCTGATAATTTTACTACTGATCCATTCCTAAAAGTAATACGGAGGTCTTATCAAAATTTTTGTAACTTAGTGAACTCTATAAACTTATTAGACTCATAGAATTTTAATCAAAATGTGCCACTCCGTATACTTAAGGAAAACAAAATGCGATTATCAATATAGCAATAATCATAGGTATGATTTTTCACGAAAGAATGGAAATAAAGCAACGACATAAAAAATTATTAGAATACATAATATAAAGACGTCATCTCTCTCCTAGAAGTGCACCAGTGCGAAAGACAATAGATGTCTCAGGAGAAAGAAAGTGGCGTCAAGTGGTAGATTTTCGAAAATTGAACGAAAAAACTGTAAAAGATAAATACCCAATACCAACAATAACTGACATTTTGGACAGAGTTAGATCAGAAATTTAAAATAGTCACTGTCCACAAACCTCTGACAAGGCTAATAAGTTTTAAGGAACCAACTTCTAAATTGGTGAGATGGAAGCTCAGGCTATTAGAATTTCATTATGAAATTGTACAGAAAAATGAATCACAAAATGTGATTCCCAATGATTTTAATATACAAATTATTCTTAAAAAAAAACCGTATTCCAATATTAAAATTTAAAGCCCGTTTAGAAACAAACTTCGTCGATTATATCAGAATTCTTTTAGATGTAAAATCCGTGATTATAATTTTTAAAACCATATCAAAGGCAAATATGGCTTCCGATAATTTTACTACTGATCCATTCCTAAAAGTAATACGGAGGTCTTATCAAAATTTTTGTAACTTAGTGAACTCTATATACTTATTAGACTCATAGAATTTTAATCAAAATGTGCCACTCAGTATACTTAAGGAAAACAAAATGCGATTATCAATATAGCAATAATCATAGGTATGATTTTTCACGAAAGAATGGAAATAAAGCAACGACATAAAAAATTATTGAAATACATAATATAAAGACGTCATCTCTCTCCTAGAAGTGCACCAGTGCGAAAGACAATAGATGTCTCAGGAGAAAGAAAGTGGCGTCTCGTGGTAGATTTTCGAAAATTGAACGAAAAAACTGTAAAAGATAAATACCCAATACAAACAATAGCTGATATTTTTGACAAAGTTAGGTCAGAAATTTAAAATAGTCACTGCCCATAAACCTCTGACAAGGCTACTAAGTTTTAAGGAACCAACTTCTAAATTGGTGAGATGGAAGCTCAGGCTAATAGAATTTCATTATGAAATTGTACAGAAAAATGAATCACAAAATGTGATTCCCAATGATTTTAATATACAAATTATTCTTTAAAAAAACCGTATTCCAATATTAAAATTTAAAGCCCGTTTAGAAACAAACTTCGTCGATTATATCAGAATACTTTTAGATGTAAAATCCGTGATTATAATTTTTAAAACCATATCAAAGGCAAATATGGCTTCTGATAATTTTACTACTGATCCATTCCTAAAAGTAATACGGAGGTCTTATCAAAATTTTTGTAACTTAGTGAACTCTATATACTTATTAGACTCATTGAATTTTAATCAAAATGTGCCACTCCGTATTCTCAAGGAAAACAAAATGCGATTATCAATATAGCAATAATCATAGGTATGATTTTTCACGAAAGAATGGAAATAAAGCAACGACATAAAAAATTATTAGAATACATAATATAAAGACGTCATCTCTCTCCTAGAAGTGCACCAGTGCGAAAGACAATAGATGTCTCAGGAGAAAGAAAGTGGCGTCTCGTGGTAGATTTTCGAAAATTGAACGAAAAAACTGTAAAAGATAAATACCCAATACAAACAATAACTGATATTTTTGACAAAGTTAGGTCAGAAATTCAAAATAGTCACTGCCCATAAACCTCTGACAAGGCTACTAAGTTTTAAGGAACCAACTTCTAAATTGGTGAGATGGAAGCTCAGGCTATTAGAATTTCATTATGAAATTGTACAGAAAAATGAATCACAAAATGTGATTCCCAATGATTTTAATATACAAATTATTCTAAAAAAAACCGTATTCCAATATTAAAATTAAAGGCCCGTTTAGAAACAAGCTTCGTCGATTATATCAGAATACTTTTAGATGTAAAATCCGTGATTATAATTTTTAAAACCATATCAAAGGCAAATATGGCTTCTGATAATTTTACTACTGATCCATTCCTAAAAGTAATACGGAGGTCTTATCAAAATTTTAGTAACTTAGTGATTTTATAAACTTTGTAGGCTCATAGAATTTTAATCAAAATGAGCCACTATTCTTAAGGAAAACAAAATGCGATTATCAATATAGCAATAATCATAGGTATGATTTTTCACAGAAGAATGGAAATAAAGCAACGACATAAAAAATTATTAGAATACATAATATAAAGAAGTCATATCTCTCCTAGAAGTGCACCAGTGCGAAAGACAATAGATGTCTCAGGAGAAAGAAAGTGGCGTCTCGTGGTAGATTTTCGAAAATTGAACGAAAAGAACTGTAAAAGATAAATACCCAACACCAACAATACCTGACATTTTGGACAGTGTTAGATCAGAAATTTAAAATAGTCACTGTCCATAAACCTCTGACAAGGCTAATAAGTTTTAAGGAACCAACTTCTAAATTGGTGAGATGGAAGCTCAGGCTATTAGAATTTCATTATGAAATTGTACAGAAAAATGAATCACAAAATGTGATTCCCAATGATTTTAATATACAAATTATTCTTAAAAAAAACCGTATTCCAATATTAAAATTTAAAGCCCGTTTAGAAACAAACTTCGTCGATTATATCAGAATACTTTTAGATGTAAAATCCGTGATTATAATTTTTAAAACCATATCAAAGGCAAATATGGCTTCTGATAATTTTACTACTGATCCATTCCTAAAAGTAATACGGAGGTCTAATCAAAATTTTTGTAACTTAGTGAACTCTATATACTTATTAGACTCATAGAATTTTAATCAAAATGTGCCACTCAGTATACTTAAGGAAAACAAAATGCGATTATCAATATAGCAATAAACATAGGTATGATTTTTCACGAAAGAATGGAAATAAAGCAACGACATAAAAAATTATTAGAAAACATAATATAAAGAAGTCATATCTCTCCTAGAAGTGCACCAGTGCGAAAGACAATAGATGTCTCAGGAGAAAGAAAGTGGCGTCAAGTGGTAGATTTTCGAAAATTGAACGAAAAAACTGTAAAAGATAAATACCCAATACCAACAATAACTGACATTTTGGACAGAGTTAGATCAGAAATTTAAAATAGTCACTGTCCACAAACCTCTGACAAGGCTAATAAGTTTTAAGAACCAACTTCTAAATTGGTGAGATGGAAGCTCAGGCTATTAGAATTTCATTATGAAATTGTACAGAAAAATGAATCACAAAATGTGATTCCCAATGATTTTAATATACAAATTATTCTTAAAAAAAACCGTATTCCAATATTAAAATTTAAAGCCCGTTTAGAAACAAACTTCGTCGATTATATCAGAATACTTTTAGATGTAAAATTCGTGATTATAATTTTTAAAACCATATCAAAGGCAAATATGGCTTCTGATAATTTTACTACTGATCCATTCCTAAAAGTAATACGGAGGTCTAATCAAAACTTTTGTAACTTAGTGAGCTCTATATACTTATTAGACTCATCGAATTTTAATCAAAATGTGCCACTCAGTATACTTAAGGAAAACAAAATGCGATTATCAATATAGCAATAATACAAAGGTATGATTTTTCACGAAAGAATGGAAATAAAGCAACGGCATAAAAAATTATTAGAAAACATAATATAAAGAAGTCATATCTCTCCCAGAAGTGCACCAGTGCGAAAGACAATAGATGTCTCAGGAGAAAGAAAGTGGCGTCAAGTGGTAGAATTGCGAAAATTGATCGAAAAAACTGTAAAAGATAAATACCCAATACCAACAAAAACTTACATTTTGGACAGATTTAGAACAGAAATTTAAAATAGTAACTGTCCACAAACCTCTGACAAGGCTAATAAGTTTTAAGAACCCAACTTCTAAATTGGTGAGATGGAAGCTCAGGCTATTAGAATTTCATTATGAAATTGTACAGAAAAATGAATCACAAAATGTGATTGCCAATGATTTTAATATACAAATTATTCCAATATTAAAATTAAAAGCCCGTTTAAAAACAAACTTCGTCGATTATATCAGAATACTTTTAGATGTAAAATCCGTGATTATAATTTTTAAAACCATATCAAAGGCAAATATGGCTTCTGATAATTTTACTACTGATCCATTCCTAAAAGTAATACGGAGGTCTAATCAAAATTTTGTAACTTAGTGAACTCTATATACTTATTAGACTCATTGAATTTTAATCAAAATGTGCCACTCAGTTTACTTAAGGGAAACAAAATGCGATTATCAATATAGCAATAAACAAAGGTATGATTTTTCACGAAAGAATGGAAATAAAGCAACGACATAAAAAATTATTAGAAAACATAATATAAAGAAGTCATATCTCTCCCAGAAGTGCACCAGTGCGAAAGACAATAGATGTCTCAGGAGAAAGAAAGTGGCGTCTGGTGATATATTTTCAAAAATTTATAAAAAAAACTGTAAGAGATAAATACCCAACAACAACAATAACTGACAGTTTGGACAGAGTTAGATCAGATATTTAAAATAGTAACTGTCCATAAACCTCTGACAAGGCTATTAAGTTTTATGAACCAACTTCTAAATTAGTGAGATGGAAGCTCAGGCTATTAGAATTTCATTATGAAATTGTACAGAAAAATGAATCACAAAATGTGATTGCCAATGATTTTAATATACAAATTATTCTTTAAAAAAAACGTATTCCAATATTATAGTTGAAATACCGTTTAAAAACAAACTTCGTCGATTATATCAGAATACTTTTAGAAGTAAAATTCGTGATTATAATTTTTAAAACCATATCAAAGGCAAATATGGCTTCTGATAATTTTACTACTGATCCATTCCTAAAAGTAATACGCAGGTCTAATCAAAATTTTTGTAACTTTGTGAACTCTATATACTTATTAGACTCATTGAAATTAATCAAAATGTGCCACTCAGTTTACTTAAGAGAAACAAAATGCGATTATCAATATAGCAATAAACAAAGGTATGCTTTTCACGAAAGAATGGAAATAAAGCAACGGCATAAAAAATTATTAGAAAACATAATATAAAGAAGTCATATCTCTCCCAGAAGTGCACCAGTGCGAAAGACAATAGATGTCTCAGGAGAAAGAAAGTGGCGTCAAGTGGTAGATTTTCGAAAATTGAACGAAAAGAACTGTAAAAGATAAATACCCAACACCAACAATACCTGACATTTTGGACAGAGTTAGATCAGAAATTTAAAATAGTAACTGTCCATAAACCTCTGACAAGGCTATTAAGTTTTATGGAGCCAACTTCTAAATTGGTGAGATGGAAGCTCAGGCTATTAGAATTTCATTATGAAATTGTACAGAAAAATGAATCACAAAATGTGATTGCCAATGATTTTAATATACAAATTATTCTTTAAAAAAAACGTATTCCAATATTATAGTTGAAATACCGTTTAAAAACAAACTTCGTCGATTATATCAGAATACTTTTAGATGTAAAATCCGTGATTATAATTTTTAAAACCATATCAAAGGCAAATATGGCTTCTGATAATTTTACTACTGATCCATTCCTAAAAGTAATACGGAGGTCTAATCAAAATTTTTGTAACTTTGTGAACTCTATATACTTATTAGACTCATTGAATTTTAATCAAAATGTGCCACTCAGTTTACTTAAGAGAAACAAAATGCGATTATCAATATAGCAATAAACAAAGGTATGATTTTTCACGAAAGAATGGAAATAAAGCAACGACATAAAAAATTATTAGAAAACATAATATAAAGAAGTCATATCTCTCCCAGAAGTGCACCAGTGCGAAAGACAATAGATGTCTCAGGAGAAAGAAAGTGGCGTCAAGTGGTAGATTTTCGAAAATTGAACGAAAAAACTGTAAAAGATAAATACCCAACAACAACAATAACTGACAGTTTGGACAGAGTTAGATCAGATATTTAAAATAGTAACTGTCCATAAACCTCTGACAAGGCTATTAAGTTTTAAGAAACCAACTTCTAAATTGGTGAGATGGAAGCTCAGGCTATAAGAATTTCATTATGAAATTGTACAGAAAAATGAATCACAAAATGTGATTGCCAATGATTTTAATATACAAATTATTCTTTAAAAAAAAACGTATTCCAATATTATAATTGAAAGCCCGTTTAAAAACAAACTTCGTCGATTATATCAGAATACTTTTAGATGTAAAATCCGTGATTATAATTTTTAAAACCATATCAAAGGCAAATATGGCTTCTGATAATTTTACTACTGATCCATTCCTAAAAGTAATACGGAGGTCTAATCAAAATTTTTGTAACTTAGTGAACTCTATATACTTATTAGACTCATTGAATTTTAATCAAAATGTGCCACTCAGTTTACTTAAGAGAAAACAAAATGCGATTATCAATATAGCAATAAACAAAGGTATGATTTTTCACGAAAGAATGGAAATAAAGCAACGACATAAAAAATTATTAGAAAACATAATATAAAGAAGTCATATCTCTCCCAGAAGTGCACCAGTGCGAAAGACAATAGATGTCTCAGGAGAAAGAAAGTGGCGTCAAGTGGTAGAATTGCGAAAATTGATCGAAAAAACTGTAAAAGATAAATACCCAATACCAACAAAAACTTACATTTTGGACAGATTTAGAACAGAAATTTAAAATAGTAACTGTCCACATACCTCTGACAAGGCTAATAAGTTTTAAGAACCCAACTTCTAAATTGGTGAGATGGAAGCTCAGGCTTTTAGAATTTCATTATGAAATTGTACAGAAAAATGAATCACAAAATGTGATTCCTAATTATTTTAATATACAAATTATTCTTTAAATAAAACGTTAAAATTCAGAATACTTTTGGATGTAAAATCCGTGATTATAATTTTTAAAACCATATCAAAGGCAAATATGGCTTCTGATAATTTTACTACTGATCCGTTCCTAAAAGTAATACGGAGGTCTAATCAAAACTTTTGTAACTTAGTGAACTCTATATACTTTTTAGACTCATTGAATTTTAATCAAAATGTGCCACTCAGTTTACTTAAGAGAAACAAAATGCGATTATCAATATAGCAATAAACAAAGGTATGATTTTTCACGAAAGAATGGAAATAAAGCAACGACATAAAAAATTATTAGAAAACATAATATAAAGAAGTCATATCTCTCCCAGAAGTGCACCAGTGCGAAAGACAATAGATGTCTCAGGAGAAAGAAAGTGGCGTCAAGTGGTAGATTTGCGAAAATTGAACGAAAAAACTGTAAAAGATAAATACCCAATACCAACAAAAACTTACATTTTGGACAGATTTAGAACAGAAATTTAAAATAGTCACTGTCCACATACCTCTGACAAGGCTAATAAGTTTTAAGGAACCAACTTCTAAATTGGTGAGATGGAAGCTCAGGCTTTTAGAATTTCATTATGAAATTGTACAGAAAAATGAATCACAAAATGTGATTCCTAATGATTTTAATATACAAATTATTCTTTAAAATAAAACGTATTCCAAATAAAATTAATAAAAACAAACTTCTCGATTATCAGAATACTTTTAGATGTAAAATCCGTGATTATAATTTTTAAAACCATATCAAAGGCAAATATGGCTTCTGATAATTTTACTACTGATCCATTCCTAAAAGTAATACGGAGGTCTAATCAAAACTTTTGTAACTTAGTGAACTCTATATACTTATTAGACTCATTGAATTTTAATCAAAATGTGCCACTCAGTTTACTTAAGAGAAACAAAATGCGATTATCAATATAGCAATAAACAAAGGTATGATTTTTCACGAAAGAATGGAAATAAAGCAACGACATAAAAAATTATTAGAAAACATAATATAAAGAAGTCATATCTCTCCCAGAAGTGCACCAGTGCGAAAGACAATAGATGTCTCAGGAGAAAGAAAGTGGCGTCAAGTGGTAGATTTGCGAAAATTGAACGAAAAAACTGTAAAAGATAAATACCCAATACCAACAAAAACTTACATTTTGGACAGATTTAGAACAGAAATTTAAAATAGTCACTGTCCACATACCTCTGACAAGGCTAATAAGTTTTAAGGAACCAACTTCTAAATTGGTGAGATGGAAGCTCAGGCTTTTAGAATTTCATTATGAAATTGTACAGAAAAATGAATCACAAAATGTGATTCCTAATTATTTTAATATACAAATTATTCTTTAAATAAAACGTTAAAATTCAGAATACTTTTGGATGTAAAATCCGTGATTATAATTTTTAAAACCATATCAAAGGCAAATATGGCTTCTGATAATTTTACTACTGATCCGTTCCTAAAAGTAATACGGAGGTCTAATCAAAACTTTTGTAACTTAGTGAACTCTATATACTTTTTAGACTCATTGAATTTTAATCAAAATGTGCCACTCAGTTTACTTAAGAGAAACAAAATGCGATTATCAATATAGCAATAAACAAAGGTATGATTTTTCACGAAAGAATGGAAATAAAGCAACGACATAAAAAATTATTAGAAAACATAATATAAAGAAGTCATATCTCTCCCAGAAGTGCACCAGTGCGAAAGACAATAGATGTCTCAGGAGAAAGAAAGTGGCGTCAAGTGGTAGATTTGCGAAAATTGAACGAAAAAACTGTAAAAGATAAATACCCAATACCAACAATAACTGACAGTTTGGACAGAGTTAGATCAGATATTTAAAATAGTAACTGTCCATAAACCTCTGACAAGGCTATTAAGTTTTATGGAACCAACTTCTAAATTGGTGAGATGGAAGCTCAGGCTAATAGAATTTCATTATGAAATTGTACAGAAAAATGAATCACAAAATGTGATTCCCAATGATTTTAATATACAAATTATTCTTTAAAAAAAACGTATTCCAATATTATAATTTAAAGCCCGTTTAAAAACAAACTTCGTCGATTATATCAGAATACTTTTAGATGTAAAATCCGTGATTATAATTTTTAAAACCATATCAAAGGCAAATATGGCTTCTGATAATTTTACTACTGATCCATTCCTAAAAGTAATACGGAGGTCTTAACAAAATTTTTGTAACTTAGTGAACTCTATAGACTTATTAGACTCATTGAATTTTAATCAAAATGTGCCACTCAGTATACTTAAGGAAAACAAAATGCGATTATCAATATAGCAATAATCATAGGTATGATTTTTCACGAAAGAATGGAAATAA
>JBAMCK010000814.1:0-22037 GCA_037075185.1 Drosophila pseudotalamancana | reverse complement strand
GAACGACGGCTGGCTGGGAGAACATTAAAGATGCTAATCGACACAGGCGCGGCGAAAAATTATGTTAAGCCCGTAAAGGAGCTAAAAATCATCAAGCCAGTCGCCAAGCCATTCGCAGTGACCTCGATCCACGGGTCCACTGAAATTAAGCAAAAGTGCCTGATGAACATCTTCAAGCACACGTCCACATTTTTCCTTCTAGACACCCTCAGCTCGTTCGATGCCATTATAGGATTCGACTTGTTAACACAAGCCGGAGTAAAGTTGAACTTAGCAGAAAACTCACTAGAATATCAGGGCATATATGAACAAATTCTATATCAGAAATGTGACGACGTAAATTTCACCAATGTAAACGACATCGTGGTTGCTGACTCCATTAAAAAGAAGTTCAGAAGCATGATTCTTAAAAGGAAAAGGGCCTTGTCAACAGCAGAAGAATCCCTCCCTTTTAACACCGCTGTCTCCGCCACAATTCGCACGGTAGACAACGAACCCGTATATGCCAGATCTTACCCTAACTTAATGGGCGTTACTGACTTCGTAAACACTGAAGTCAAGCAATTTTTAAAAGACGGCATCATCAGACCATCAAGGTCACCTTACAACAGCCCAACGTGGGTTGTTGACAAAAAAAGGCACAGATGCCCATGGTAACACAAAAAAGAGATTGGTCATCGACTTCAGGAAACTGAACGAAAAAACCATACCTGACCGTTACCCAATGCTTAGCATTCCCATGATTCTAGCAATACTGGGGAACGCTAAGTTTTTCACTACCCTCGACTTAAAATCAGGGTATCACCAAATATACCTCCCGGAACATGCCCGCGAAAAGACCTCATTCTCCGTTAGCAGCGGCAAATACGAGTTCTGCCGGTTACCATTTGGCCTTAAGAATGCGGGTAGCATCTTCCAAAGGGCAATCGATGATGTTCTAAGAGAACACATTGGGAAAATATGTTTCGTCTATGTAGATGACGTCATAGTTTTCTCAAACAACGAGGCAGACCATGTCAACCATATCGACACGGTACTTAAATGCCTGATCGGGGCCAATATGAGAGTAAGTCAGGAGAAAACTAGCTTTTTAAGGAAAGCATAGAATACCTGGGATTCATCGTAAGCAAAGACGGAACAAAGTCCGACCCCAAAAAAGTCAGGGCCATCCAAGAATACCCCGAACCGAAAAACATCTACAGTGTTAGATCCTTCCTGGGCCTGGCAAGCTACTACAGAGTCTTCATTAAAGACAACCATTGCCCGCCCAATAACATATATCCTAAAAGAGAGAATGGTTTAGTGAGTAAGCATAGGTCCAAAAAGATTGCTGTCGATTTCAATGAAACCCAGCGCGACATTAACCAACACAACGCCAAAGTTTGCTATAAACCTGGTAAAGAGAATTTTGTAGCTGATGCTCTATCAAGACAAAATCTCAACGCCCTACAAAACGAGCCTCAATCAGATGTGATTCTACTGTTCACAGCGAACTTTCTCTGAACTACACGGTCGAAGCTACGGACAAACCCTTGAATTGCTTCAGAAA
This sequence comes from Drosophila pseudotalamancana, assembly GCA_037075185.1. Lineage (NCBI taxonomy): Eukaryota > Metazoa > Arthropoda > Insecta > Diptera > Drosophilidae > Drosophila > Drosophila pseudotalamancana. Next base: position 20,488 of record JBAMCK010000814.1, on the reverse strand, counting down.
CCAAATCATTTTGGAAGAAGCACAGTTTCCTTCAAAACACAACTTAGTCCTGTTTCGAAGCAAAACCCGCCACCTGATCAACTTCACTAATAAGATTAGTATATTAAAGGTACTAAAAGAGGTCGTAAATAGTGAAGTCGTAAATGCTATCCACTGCGACCTCTCCACACTAGCTAGTTTCCAGCACGAACTAATCTAGCATTTTCCTGCTACTCAGTTTCGGTTCTGCAAAAATCTGGTGCACGATATAACCGATAAAAGCGAACAGCTAGAAATCGTCACTACTGAGCATAATAGGGCTCACAGGCAGCTCAAGAAAATGTCAAACAAGTTCTTCGCGACTACTATTTTTCGAACATGAGCAACCTGGCCAAAGAAGTGGTCGCAAACTGCAGGGTTTGCACCCAAGCAAAGTATAACAGGCACCCCAAAAAGCAACAACTCGGCGAAACGCCCATTCCATGCTATACTGGCGAAATGTTACACATAGACATTTTCGCAACAGACAAGAAACAATTCCTGACTTGCATGGACAAGTTCTCTAAGTTCGCCTTGGTACAACCGGTAATGTCCAGAACAATTGTCGACGTAAAAGGTCCCTTGTTGCAAATTGTAAATATGTTTCCTAACATTAAAACAATATATTGCGACAACGAGCCCGCTTTCAACTCAGAAACCATCACATTCATGTTAAAAAACCAATACGACATTAGCATTGTAAACGCTCCACCTCTTCATAGCTCGTCCAATGGCCAAGTGGAACGTTTTCCCAGTACTTTGACTGAGATCGCTAGGTGTCTAAAAATAGACAAAAAAATAGAGGACACTGTTGAACTAATCCTGAGATGATGCAACGGTAGAATATAATAAAACTCTACATTCGGTCACTAGAGAAAAACCAATCGAGATTCTCCATTTATGTAGGTCCGAAGAGCGCCGTGCAGATATTAGCGCTAGACTAACCAGAGCCCAACAAGACAGCATGAAGCGTTGCAACGCAACCAGACAAAACCGCGTTTTTGAAGTAGGAGAAGAAGTATTCCTAAAAAATAACAAAAGGTTAGGAAATAAGTTAACCCCTCTCTGCACCAAAAGTTGAGTCCAGATGTAAGAAGCTCACCGTTTACCCTGTCTCTCACAATCACACCATTCTACGCCTCGGCGAAAACACACTGGCCGAATGCGAAAAGGACACTGTCGCAGTCACCGAGTGCATCCAGACCACGCATAATACCTTCTGCGAACAATCACGATGCGAAACATGTGCGAGTTCGCTGCCACACTCAGCCCAGTCACCTGAAGGAAGTAATGCCCATCGATGACGGCGTTATTATCATCAACGAGGCCACTGCTAGCATCCGCGCAGACGACGGTCCAGAGATAATCGCAAGGGGAACCCACTTAGTAACATTCGAACGATCGGCGATCATCAACGTCACCGAATTTATAAACGAACGAAGGACCGTGGAAAAGCTGCCTGGCGTCGTGGGGTCACCGCTCCTAAACATCATCGGCCATGACCCAGCGCCGAGTATTCCATTACTACACCGAATGAGCAACGAAAACTTACGCTCCATCCAAGATGTAAAGGAAAACATTGATGCCGCTGGATCCCCCAAGTTCTGGTTCGCTGTCGGGGTAATACTAAATGCAGGTCTCATCGGCTCACTCATCCTTGTCCGAGGATTAAGGAAGAGACGAGCGTCCATGAAGATACAACGGGTGATCGACAATTTCAGCATGACCGAGGACGGTCATAATCTTGAGGGCGAGGCAGTTAACAAATAAACACCAAGCAACTAAGTATATTATGTAAACAATGCTGATGCGCCAAATTATGGGTTCAGTGCTCTGCACGAGCAACGATAAGCAGTGGTAATCTGACACTCCTTATGCCCAAGCGCTGTGTCGCTTAAACTGCTGAGTCGGCGTGCCGACTGTAGCTTGATGGCGTGATGCATTTGGCTTTCAGGGTAGAATTATGTTTTCTCTTTGTCTTTAGTTTTAGTTTGATTTGAAATAAAGAAGGCACAACTTGCCTAGATCGCACTCCGGCAAACAGCCGTAAAACATTTGTCATTTATATTGAACAGCGCTGAGCCACAAGGCCAGTGATCATCAAAGGAGACGAAGTCAAGTCTTCCACCGTAATCTTCATAATTGGATTACACCAACAACGTCAGCCACGCCGCCGAGGGAGCTTCGTGGGACAACCTGACTTAAATAACTGACATACTCTTATTCTCCTGTGTGATACTTAGCTTTGTACGGCCTATATGGTAAATACAATTATGAGACTCCTTATCATAGGTTCTTTGTGTGCGACTGCGCCAGTTACAAGTTGGAGGACGACCCCAGGTGGACTCCAGTTGCGGATTAGTAGACCAGTAGCTGTGTAGCTCCTTGCTTGGAAGGGTTGGGGATATTTTTTATGTATAAACGTAATAGAATCAAACGTCTGCCCACTTCTCTGACTCAAATCACACTGAATGTCAATTTATTCAACAGAAATATATATATGGACCTAGAACCAAGCTAGCTGTATTGTATGATTAAGTCCATCTGTCGCGACATCCCGTCCAAAGGTGATGTTGCAGTTCGCTACATAGCACTGGTCAGCCAGGGTTGCCCACACGATTTAGAGAAATGCTTATGCGGCACCAAGGTGAGGCGGCTTGGCTGGGGACATCTCAGAGGGGGACTGAGATGGTAGCTCGTGTACTTATCGTATCTTCGGACTTTAAATTTATATCAAATCAAAAACGCTGTTATTAAAATTATTGATAAAGGTAAACTGATCGCAATTGGAAGACACGATTTTATATAGGTTTAAAAACTATATTTAGCTTACAAATATAACATGTGCCGAAAACGTAATTAATTCTCACAGATTCTAACAGATTTGGACATATAATTATTGAAAGCCTTCAAAAATTGTCTTTAAAGTATTAAATAAATACAGCCGACGTCAAATATCTCGTGTCACGTATGAAAAGTAAAAATTGAAGACAGCCTTTAACATATGCAAGTTACCGTTCGAAAAATGTCTTAGGGAACCCAAATGTGCGGACCCCTTAATACAAAATCAATAAGCAGATCAAAATATTTTTGACACTTATCTAGTCTAAATATGCGAATATATTTTGTATGATAAATATAAATGCAGTATATCAATATTTAACGCTTCAAATCATATGTTGAAAAGCACACTGGACATAGAACAAACATAGACATACTTAGAAGAGATAGTAGCGGTAAATATATAACCAAGGAGTTTGATCGGTATTTACAAGGAAAAGGTATACAACAATAATTAACAGTGCCACATTCTCCAAATTTAAAAAAAAAAATTCTGGGCTTAGGCGTCTGAATGTGCAACACCTTTTGAAACAAGTTATCATTCATTTCCAGTGTAAAGTATTTTTGTAAAATTACACAAAATCATGTTATGGTCAGGATGGCCATGTCGGCGCATACTTAGTGTGTAAATAATCAAGTAACATCATAAATACCATTGCAACAAAGTAGCTTCATGTAAACAATGCTGATGCGCCAAATTGTAGTTTCAGTGCAACGATAAGCAGCGGTAATGCGACGCTTCTTACACGGAAATGCTGTGTTACTTAGAATGCTGATTAGGCGTGCGGACTGTAGCTTGGTGGCGTGATGCATCGAATTTTAGGGTAGACTTATGCTTTGCCTTTGTATAGAGTTTTAGTTTGTTTCACAATAAAGAAGATACAAGTTGTCTGAATCTTACTCCGGCACACAGCCGTACACAGAGCCAATGATCACCAAAGGGGACCAACGCTGTAGATGAACCTCCAAGCATCCGTTTTGCTGATGGAAACATTGCGGGACACACCAACATATGTATGTAACCTGCATGGTTGCGAGTATCCGTGTGTGAGTGTATGGGTACGCATTTTGGGGTATTTCCCCGTAATTCTAATTTCATCGTTATTTATCATCAGCTTCAAATTGTGTTGTGATTGGTTGTTTATATACTTTTGTCCGTTTGAAAAGTACCGTTTGAGCGGGGCGTTGTGTCGCTGTCGCCGAATGTGGTTCGATGAAAAGAAAGAGAATATACTACCCAGTCTGTCTTAGATTCTGAGTGCGACCCAAACTCGCGGCGCTGGCAATGGAAAATATTAATGCTCAACATATGTGTATCAAAAAAATATACTACGATCTCATTCTCCCGCAGTGACTCAGTATTACACGCACAACAGTTAACTCTTTGTTCAAACCTCAATCGAACATTATTTTGGCACGTACGCCATTTGAAGAAACGCAACCTTTCATTAAATTTACATCGAACAGAATTGACCATCTGTTACATATATTACTGTGTCGTCCACAGTTTAAGACCCGGCATATATACATACACATATGTCAAAGGTTTATTTAATTAACTTGAGAGTTTCTACATATATAAACAATGAAAAAACACGTTAAAAACGTTATTAAAAGAAAATGTTAATTTATGTAATCACACTGCCATAACAAACGTAGTAGCAAAAATAAAAATAACTAAAATTACGAATAGTGTATAATAGAATTTAACCCTGAAGCTTTAATGCAAAAAGTGATGCTCATTTGAACTGTAAAGTTGCAAATCTATATATAGATAATGGCAGAGAATATCTTTCTAATGAAGTGCCTGAATTTTGCGTTGAAAAATGCATCAGTTATCACTAAACGGTTCTTCATACTCCACAATTGAATAATAAGTCAGAACGGATGATTAGAACAATCACTGAGAAGGCGCGCTTCTTGATTTACAGTGTTAATATTAGCAAACAATTTTGGGTCGAAACAGTTTTAACAGAGCAGTTATAAAAGAAAATACTATATGAAATGTTACTTAGTAAAATGTCACTCCTAAACCATCTTAGGATATTTGGCTCTACAGTATATGCACTGAATCAACTTCACAAAAAATATAATTTGTTGAAGAGTCAATTAAATCTATACTGATTGGCTATGAGCCAAATAGTTATAAATTGTATTAAAGCAGATGTACAAACCAGTAAAAATTCCACATATCTTGAGAATGCCGATCCAGTAAAAATAATTGGGGAAAACCAAACTTATCATATAGATTTTCAGAAAAATGTCTTATGAATACCAAAATTGTTTAAATTGACATTTCGAATACTTTCGATGAAATCAAAGAAGTGCCTAGCTGCAAAAGCTGAACAACTTAAATTAGTAGTCTGAAAATGGGTGTTTATTATAAAAAAGGATGATTTTGGCAAGCTTATAAAATATAAAGCAAGACTTGTTGCTAAGGATCTTACACAGCAATAATTGACTGTTTACGATGTTGGTTTGAAATTTTAAGGATGTTTTAAGGTGAGTTGGATTTGAAAGTTATTTTTATATATTTTAAATAAAGGAAATATTTTTAAAAATATTTATATTTTATTGTATGTAGATGATGTAGTAATTGTTACAAATAAAACTCAAACAATGAATAATTTTAAATCTTATCTACAAAATAAATTCCACATGACCGACATTCCACATGACGGAAATTCGATTCATTATTGGCATAACAATTGAACAAATAAACGGTCAAATAGGTCTTAGTCTTAGTATATCGAAGCCTTCAAACTAAAATGGTCAACTATATAAATCGACATCATATCGAGTCAAGTAAGAGGGAATAAAATGAACATAAGGTTTCGAAGCGGAGGAATAGCAAATAGAAGCCAGTGAAGGAAACGTAGGTAAAGATACAGCACTACATTTTTTTAAATAAGAGATTACTCGCTGCCGTACTTTGAATGCAAGGTGGGAGGCAACCTTAAAAAATAAAAATCATAGACACAGATTTAAAAAAAAAATTTTTTCAAACCAAATAACTACACAACCCCAAACCTAACGAAAAGTCTTTCCACCCGGTTACTGTAGGAGGAAGCGTCAAAATAACCCTCCATTATTTTTCTAATCTGTTTAATCATCCGGAATGTAATGTCAAGCTTTTCCTATAACCATTTTTTAAATATTTCGATGCCATTCTAGGAAATGATAGTCCTCGTGACTTAGAAACTGTAAAAGATATAGCCAAGAAAGTAATGATAGTAAAAGGAAAAATTAAAATCAAGATAAGAGAAAAGCTAAAGAGAAAAATATGAGGCAGTGAACAACATTATTCCCAGAGAAGATCATTTAGATGTCAAACAAAAGACCGAGTTAGAAAACTTATTACATGAATACCCCAACCTTTTTGCAGTTCAAACAAATCGGAGATCTTCTAAATTATGCTGTTATCCCATCTTCACGGTCTTTCTACAATGCTAGCCCAAAAAGGAAGTGTAGCAAATTTGCAAAGGTCATATGAAGTCACGGAGAGAGCGGTTCAGTGGTGAAAGCGGATTTGGAATTGAGACGATACTTTCTACATTGGAAGTTTCGATGAATTCCTTTTTATATTCATATGTTTTGACTCTCGTGTTCAGTTGAAAGTTAAAGAAATTAACAAAGTGTTATTATTTATTTGTGCTGTGCACTGAAAACTAATATTTTTCTATAGGTTATGGGCTCAGTCACAAGAGCAAATGAATGTTGGGATATTTGTTAGTTTCTTTTTTTATTTTATAATAAAAAAAAAACCAAATTCCCCTCACAGAACAAAATTTGTGCTACAATAAGTGTAGTGTAAAAGGGAATAAGTCGAAAAAGCAAAAAAGAAATACAAAGCCATTCGACATAACATTCGGCATAACATATGAGATATGGAAATTACGGATAAGGACCTTGCTAGAATAAAATGACATTTTCAAAATAAAAATTTATTAATTCATTTTTATTTGCAGTAGCAGCACGGACAGTGGGGTAGATTTTATTTTTAACTTGGGAGCATCACATAATCATAATTAAAGATGTTCAGTTGTCAGTGAGGGTTTTGTTCTTACACTTTGAGTAAGACCAAGGTTTTCAAATATCTAGCACTTTGAGCCAGTTATTCGAGGGCGAGTATCAGGATTGTTCTTAGAGTTATGCACGCTTAGAAGTTTTCTTGAGTACTGACTTTATTAGGAAAAGGCATGGGTTTATATACCCTAGACTTACATGCTAATCGTATTGTTACATGATCTTAACATAACAAATACTAATAATAGCTTAGGACAACGAAGCATAAAAAAAAAACATATTAAGTACCATTTGTAGTGATAGCACCGTGGGGTGCTTTGTGGAGGGCTCTGCGCTGTCTGTTTTGAGTGACAAAGGTCATCAATGTGTGTGCACTGATAAGATGCGTGGCTCCATGTGTTGAATGACAAAGGTGACCAATGTGCGTGCACTGATAGCTGCATCTCTCCATGTTTTGGGTTAGGTTGTGGTGACTTGCATATACATAGTAGTAGTCCCAGCAAACATACTCCCGGCCGTTGAACAGTTGTTCAACAATTGATTGTGTAAGTCTCGTAGTTGTTGGATCATATGACGGGACCTCCGGCTACCGTCATGGGTAATTCCAACATATGCAGATAATTTTGTCTAATCCCAATGAAATATGTGACATTAATTCACTACGTGGAGTGGGGCCAACATCAAATGGTAACTTCATTTCTTTTGCTGGGATTAGCTGCGATTGGAGCCTTGTCAAATCATCGTCATTCTGCTTGTGAACATCCGGTTGAAAGTTTTGTATTGTAACATTTAACCCAAAGTTACCAAATCGTATGTATGCGCCTTTAGTAGAACTTGTAGCCGAACTGTGAGTGATGATCCTAATAAATGTGTTTCTAATAATGCAATCAGAATCTGCCGTTAAAAGTCCTGATCCTTGCAGTGTAATAAGCTCGGTTGGTTTCTGCAGACGGCTGATAGATCTGTTGTGATTTGGGTTGCAAAAATCCATTGGTTGTGATATGCCATGTTTAACCTTAAAAGGTCTGGCTTGTGTACGTAATTCGACACAGCGGTGATGTTTTATTGTTAAACAACAGGAACCCAGTTCAATCTTTCCCTTGTCCTTTTGTGACTTGAACTTGTCAGCAAGCGTACAAACTATGTCCATTTTTTGGCAGAAAGGACATGTGGGTAATTTGTTTGTGGATGTCTGTGCGCATGTTTTCTGTTTTTCCTTTGCATGGTGTTTGCCTCCAATAGCTTCTAGTGCTAAAAAACGCTGTTCCAAAAATAACAAAAATTCCTTTAATGTTTGGAGCTCTCTTGTATTTTTTAATTGCTGCTCATACAGAGTGTGGTTTAAACTGTCCAACTTCTTTGTTAAAATTACCAGTAGGATAGGATCCCAGGATTCTGTTGAAATGCCTATATTATTTAAGGTGGCCAAACTCTCATTAATAATATCATGAAAATTCTTTAATATTTCCCCATCATTGGTCATGAATCATTTTTAGAAATAGATCATGAAACTGTTGCCATTGTAGATAATTTCCGTCAAATTTCGGAATTGAAACCTTTGCTAGTTGTAGCAAAGGCTTAGGGCTATCTTGGATTTGCTGGCCTGAAGCGGTGGCCGGTTGAAATCCTGCTAGAATCCTTAACACAGCGTCCTCTGCTGCTGTAAAGTTATCAAGACTATAGCCAAAATTTGTGGGGTTGTCACATGCCCTATAAATTTCATAATGGACCGCAGTTATCTGAGACCATACGGTCTCGAGAACTATGCTGACCTCGATTCATTATCCTTGCTAATGTCTTTAGCATAGCATTTTGTTGCCTTATCAGAGGCTCAATGCTTTTGATGGTTTTTTAAAATTGTTTCGTGGCCTTTTTTTCGTAAACATTAACTAAAACCATTCCATGTAAATTTATTAACCTTAAAAAGAAAATCATGTTTGTTTAAAGTGCATACCTTAAAAGTTTAAAAATCACTAATTTGATGTTATTTGATATGAGTAAATCATTTTAGATCGTGCAATATTTATCAATTTTTATTAAGTGATTAAATAAAATTATTATTTATATTTATTGTGTAAATAATTGCTTCTATATAATTTTATTAGTATTATAAATTATAATACATGAATGAATTGGGTTTTTGGGGTAAATTATGTTATGATAATTAAATATGGGAGATAAAATTATGTTATTTACTTGGAATTTATAAAAACTAATTTTGAGATAATATTAAATGGTTTATTAGTTTAATTAGCACCTATAACAAAAAGTGGATAAGTTCGTTTGGTTTGGGGCATGGGATATATTACATATGTTGCGGCATTACCAATAACTTTATCATTTTCCATTGCTTTAGCACAAGTAGTGTCGATCGCACTCATAATCTAAAAACACTGACCTACTCTACCCTTCTTTCACCACCGAACCACTCTACGACAGCAACACAACGCTGTCGTCCCGCTAAAACGGTACTTTTCAAAACGACAAAATGTGAACAACCAATCGCAACACAATTGAAGGCTTATGCAATATTACAATTTCATCATGATAAACACTCGCATTATGATGACATACACAAAATCTGCCTCATACACTCACACACGCTTACTAACAAACATACTCACTAAGGTATCGCCAACACGGCTCATGCTAAAACGGCTCATTAATATTTTATAAAAATGGTTCACTGCATTAATCATTTTATTTATAAATTATCAATTATAAATTATAATTTACATTTATTATATATTATAAGATTCTTGATTACAAATATTTTTACGTCTTCAACTTCTAATTTCATTTTTAAACTAATATGAAATTCATCTTAAACCTAATTCAACTTTCTTAATGTTCTTTTCATTATCATAAACCCAACTGGTTTCGCATTACATCACACGCGCCACGCCATGATCAAAACATTTGTTTTGTTCTTGTGCTTGCATTATGACAAATTCTTTCAACATTTCTGGCAGGCATACTGTCATTTTCAACATTTTCACCATCAATTAATTCAATACTGTCTCTTTGAACAATTTCACTATTAATTATTTCAATACTGTCTCTTTCAACAGTTTCTTTACTTTGTTGTATTGACTGGGTTAACAATATTTAAAGAAAGATTTGTATTTAATTTTAATTTGATTAACCAATTATTGGTTTCTCGGTATTAAGTCGACTAGGTTTTTAAGCAAAAACTTTATCAATAGGATTTTATCAATGGTATCATAATGTGAATTTTATTCAAAAGATATAATATTAGAGATTTTCAGAATAAGAAAAAAAATATGGAAAAAAAAAATATTTAAATTTTGTTTGACTGTGTTCCCCAAAGGAATGCAATGTTTGTTCAAACTCTCCGTTTGTCCGTATGAAATCTAATCTTTATACATTTACTATTTACATTTTATAGCCTTCGAAATTTATAGAATATAAAAATTTTATGAGTTGCTTACTGTTTACCTCTTGTATGAGGCTGGGTAATGGTCCCGAATTACGTTCTTAGGTTTTTAAGTGTTAAGTCGCGTTCTTTGGACTTAAGTGGTTTGTATGTTTTGTTTAGTGGATGTGACAAAGATTAGGGTTTTGACATTGTTTACATTAAACGATATTGTTTCTATCATAGTGGGGGGATAAAGATGTGGGTGTGTTTATGGATATATAACTTCTCCATTTTCTTAGAGATTTGCCTGTCCTCAGGCATGTGTAGGGTGCAGCTTGGGTGTATGGTATAATTGTGAATCATCGTTGGTGTTTTTGTATTTTACAATTAATCTTTTTGGTAGTGTCTTAAACTTATAAATTAGATACAAAATTAGACTTAAAATAGTCAATGGAAATGTAATTAGATTAATAAGTGTAATACATTGTTTCGTTTTATTATGTTTATATATTATTTCTCCTATCGGTATATAAGAAATGGCTTCTAATCTGGTAATATTGTTTGTTACATAAATATTTTTAGAAGAGGTACTGCATTTTGAATTGCTGATTGAGTATTCATCTAATTGTAAAGAACAGTTAAATATTTTTATTATGTTAGCTGCCTTCTATAATCATATCATTTGTTGCACAGTTTTGATTTAATTTTCTTTAGGTAAATTCCATGTTAGTATTATATTTGGTGCTATGTGATTTATTTGATACTCTTTATGAGCTTTTGTATATTTACATGCTGTTGGTTTTTGCTTTAAAATTCCAATAATACAATCATTTTTTTCTATCTTCTTATTTTCTATACTGTATAAAGTATTGTTTACGAAATAATATTTATTAAATGCATTTTCTGTCAAAATATTTTGGTCGTCATCTGGGTAAGCAATTATCTCGAAAATTGGGGTTTTTATTATTTCTTTTGGAATATGAGAGATAATCAGGATTTCATTTGAACCTTCATTAATCCAAGTGGAAGTTTTTGTATTCAAAAGTTTTTCAGAATTAATATTTTTTAAGTAGTCATATATTAGAAGTTTGGGATTAAAAATTCCTAATCTAGTTAAATGTATTCCCATTTCTATGTCTTCTATATATTCTGTGAAGTGTTCAATATTGAATATTAGGAAATCTAGTTTATGTTCTCTTTCTTCTTCAAGAACGAGGGTATGTTATGTGTTTCTATGTGTCGTGGTTTACTGTTTCTATTATACGATTGTTATCATGAGCTTGCATGGAGTTTTCCTGAATAGTATTAATTTTTTCTTCTAATTCTTCTTTATCTTCTATCTAAAGTACCGAAAAGATATTTGTACATTGATCCCATTATATTAAATAATCTTCGTTTATGACGATTTATTATTTTGATTCCATTCATTTCTCTGTCGAGTTTTTCCAATAGGTATTGTATATGTAGAGTGTTTTGGAATTCTTCTGTTTGTTTTATAAGGTTTTTATATGTTAAGTCTATTTGGGTTAAGTTTACTTTAAGGTAGTGATGTTCGTAATTTATTGGTAAGTTAATAGTTCCTGTCTTAAATATTTGGTTACCGTTTTTTGCTAAAATGGGGTTAATGTCAATATTTTGTCCTTTCACCTAGTAAGTGTTGCATATTAGAAGAATAATGAAGTACAACGTAGTGTTATAAGTTTTCATTCGTTGTTGATCTGTAAGTGTTGTATTTACTTTTATTAAGTTTTTCTGCTCTATTTGTTTCAATGAAATGTTTTTCATTTATTTGGGTTATTTCGCCCGTTTTCTTAAATGGTGTAGTTGTTTTTGTTTTGACTAAAAGTGCTTTTTTGTAATTTGTGTCTATTGCGAAACTGATTCTGTCCTGGTTAAGGTTTTTGATTTTGTGTGCTTTATTCGCTTGTGTGTCATATAAGGGTGTACCTGCGTAAATGAAAATGTCCGCTGGAGTTCTATTTGTTGTAAAGTGCTTTGTTTTATGGTAATAGTGCGTAATGTTTGTATTGTCATTGCTACCTTTGATGAGGACGATTTGTCGGTTATATAAAATTAAAGAGGTCCTTCTAAATAAGTATAAAATTTGGATTGTCTTCTGAGCACTTTGTATGTTTGCGCGAAATTAGTAATGTTCTTCTCTTATGTAGTTTCTATCTTTTTCTTGCTACATAATTTTCCTTTCCTGGTAGATATTTTATGATGTAATCAAATTCGTTAAGTTTGATCTTCCACCTTGGAAATTTCATATTGGGCTCTTTTTTATGTTATGACTACAAGCTAATGGTTTATGATCACCACGAATTTGAAATTTTCTACCAAAGACATACGGTTCTGAAATATTTGGTTGCCCAAACGATTGCTAATAATTCTTTTTATATGGCTGAGATAACTAAGTTCGTAGTCATTTAAAGTTCAGCTAGCAAAACAGATTGGCTTGTGATTTTGAGACAAAAGAGCCTATGGTATATGGTTATATTGCTTGCATCTGTGGTCAAAGAAAATGTTTTATTGAAGCCTTTTTTAAGAACTCGCATTTATCTAATTGGAGTTTTAGAATTAGCATTTCTAAGTTTGCTAAATACTCTAGTCAATAGATGAAAAGTGTTCTTCCAAAGAAGTGGAATACACTGTAATGTCATCTAAATAGACCAAACAATCTTTTTAGATTAAATCTTCGAAGAGATTGTACATGCAACGTTGAAATGTAGCTGGTGCACTTTCAGGTCCAAATGACACATTGTGTATTCATGTGTATATTTGGTGGAAAATGCGGTCGTTGGAATTGACTTGGGATCCATCTGTATTTGGGTGGAACTGTAGAAGATCTAAGGTTGTGAAGTATTGCCACTTCCCTAGTTTATCAAGGATTTCATCCATGATTGGGATTGGGAATTTGCCATCTATTTTGACTTCCTTCAGATGTCGGTAGTCTATGACTAACCTAAATTTTGCCTTATTAGAAGCATCGCCTTTTTTTGGCACTAACAAAATGGGTGAACAGTAAGGATAATTCGATTTTTGAATTATTCGCTGTTTTATCATTTCCCTAATTTGTTTCTTGACTTCATTGTCATATATTTGTGTATACTTATAAGTTCTTTTATATATTGGGTCTTCATGTTTACTAAGAATTGTATGTTTTATAGTACTAGTGAAAGTCAAATTGTCACCTTCGTGGTAATGAATGAAATGTAATAAAACTATACAATATTTTTTTCAATTTTTCTCTTTCTTCATCATTTAGATGATCAAGTCTGAATTGGTTTGTTTCTGTCAAGTCATTATTTAAAGAGTAATTAAATGGAATATCTTTTGATATAAATGGATCACTGCTTTCGGATTTCTCATTTATTTTTTCTTGAATTTCGTTTTCTTTGAAATATATATAAAGTGTGTTTGCCTAGTATAAATGATTCATTTTTGTAATCTATAACGGCATTACATGCTTCTAAATAACTTCTTTCTAGTAAGATATCGTATTTGTTCGAAAAATTAAGAATGTAGAATATTTGTTCAATCGGACAAAGTTTACTTGGTGCTAATAGTGTACTATGTGTGAGTTGGATTATACCATTAATGGTATGAACTTTGGTTTATCTGAAACTGTATTTAAATTAAAATAGTTTTCTTTCATTACCGGCTGCGTCAAATATATTTAATTATTTAAATTGTTCGGAATATAAATATTTTATTCACTGAGATAACGTTCTTCGGCTTCAGGATCAAAACTTAAACTGAGGGTTTGAGTACATTTGTGTTCTTATTTATATCAGAATATTTCTATATGTTAGTACTGTGGTCCCGAATTGCGTTCTTAGGTTTTTAAAAGTAAAAAGTTTTTAAGTCTTAAATCGCGTTTCGGCTTAAGTGGCTAGTTTGATTTGTTTATAGTTGAGTCGCGCTCTTTGGTTCTTTGAGCTTAAGTGGTTAATTTTTTTGTTTATTGGATGTGACAAAGATTAGGGTTTTGACATTGTTTACATTAAGCGATATTGTTTATATCACATTTCAGTGGTGTCAAAGATGTGGGTGTGTTTATGGATATATAACTATATATACTTAAGTAGAATCGCTAATATTCTCGCAACTAATAATGCAAGAGATTTGAAATTTTGTGTAAGCAAATACTATTCTAAATAAATCAATGTAACATATCTGCTCATGATGTATATTAATAATGATGAATATTGATAGGAATTTATGTATCTCCAAATACTTTAAGAAAACCTCAACATTGATAAGTCTATGTTAAACCATTTTCATTTACACATAAAGACATGAATAAACCAGTCACAATTTTGTACTCAAAACAACCCCTTTTTTCCAATTATTCATTGATTCTTCGAGAACTTCTGTTGTTTTCAATTAACAAAATAAAAAAAAAAGGATTTATTTTCACTCACTCTCAACAATATCAAGAAGCAGTGAATAAAAGAAATAAATAAGTGCCGATAAAAAGTAAATTCGGATAAATATATAGTGTATTGCCAAGGCTAACATTGGAAAAGTGTGTGTGGCGTGACAAGAAATAAAAATATAAATAAAACGATCAAAACAAAAAAAAAAAAAGACTAAAAGGACAGATGACCCAGGCTGACCAACTGGATCAGCCGACAGAGCAAAGACAATATTGCCAAATGAGCCAACAGCCTGGAGTGGGGCCACACAAGCAGCAGCAACAGAAGCAGGAGAATCAAGAGCATCTGGATCCGAGAGTACATCATATGATAAGTCTAGTAATAAATTTAAATATAAAAGAAAGAAAAAGAAAAAAGTTGTAATTTACAAATAACTTTTTGCAAAACCAAGCCCTTCTATTAAAAGAATTAAACTGGAATAATTACCAGTGATTCAATCTCAAAATGAAAAATAAATAGCATTTAGCTCATTGTTAATCATGCGACCTAAATCAAAATTGATATAGTCGATAATGACTAGTTCACTTCACGAGAAAGTTTTGGAAACGACCCAGGAACCGAAACTACACCAAAAGATAATGTCCAAAATGGATATCAAGGATGACGTCGCAGAAATGAAAACAGATGAGTTTTCGAAAATACAAAAAATTAAAATGCCTACGTTCCTTGGTGAACATAAAGAGTGGAACTTTTTCTATGAAATATTTATAGAAAAAATTCAAAAGACAAGACCTTGGTATCTCTGTGAGGTTTAATTACTTAAAATCAACTTGAAATGCTTAATCTTTCAAAATATTCTAATAATTAATTTCATCAAAATTTTAATATTATTATTAAGGGCACTTTGTAAAACAACAGGACATAATATTGAACACTGTTACAAACATCAATTTTTGATACAGCAAGAAAAGTACAAATATGTATGAAATGCCTAAAATAAAATGGAAATAAAAAATGATTAATGCAAACTTGTTGTTTTTAAAAACAGAGAAAGATTTTATGAACTTAATGATGAAAATGTAAACGAAATTGAAGCAAATAATTGTGAAAAGATATTTAGAAACACAAACAAAAAAAGATAAACAATATGAGATTCCAACCAATGAATATATATTTGCTATATGTTAACAATTCTCCGCGGACATAAAAAATGTAGGCCTAATTAAAAAGTTATTAAGAAAATCAAAAATATATGTTTTAAATTTAGAGAAATTCTCCTCTTGTTAAAATAAAATATTATAAACTAAGTACAGTTACGTATGGAATTGCTTAGAAGCTAGAATCCTACTTGAAGTTTCGAACAAATGTGAAGGTAAAATCACTGGCAATGCAATAAAGGACAATTTCTTCATGGATGATTTTTTGACAGCCGCAAATACAATAGGATTGTGAGTCAAGTATCGTTAGAATTAAATAAAGTCGGACTTAGTTGAAGAAAAATTTATTTATAACTATCCAGCAGTAATATTATCCTTAGATAGTACAAAAGATAATAAAATATTAAGAATTGATAGAGATAAATCCATACAAACATTCGAATTGCAATTGTATCCACTAAGAGATGCGTTCATATTCAATCTTAAATGTGAAAAATACCTAATATTAATAGGAGAGGCGTTTTATCAAATTATTCTAAAATTATACATAAATTATGCAAGCATAAAAATTCATGGTTCAAAATACATTCAATATTATACTCTTGCTCAAATACGCGGATTTTGTAAGAACAATTCCAAAATAAGAACTTTCTTCAGCTGATTTATAATCAAATTTAATAAAAATAATAAAAAGAGATCTAGAAACCGCTTGGGAATTTATGAATCGACGACAACAAAAAAAGTGAAAAGCACAGATGAAATTAGAAATTCAAAAGATTTTATATGGAATCATGTGAGAAAAAACATTATAAAGCTTAAACCCTGAATAACAATCAAGGTGGTAGCTGGTAGATTAGCTCAAATGCAAATTTCCACGTTAAACATTCAGTAATTTCAGTAATACATATAGCAAATTTGATAATTAAAAAATCACACAGAGAAATTATATTCAAAGAAAATATTATATATTTGTTTTAATTGCTTTAGGGTTTTAATTATTAATTATTTCACCAGTTTACTTAGCAGCTATAACAAAAAGTGGAGAAGTTTCTCTGGTTGGGGGCATGGGAAATATTCCATATGTTGCGGCATTACCAATAACTTCCTCGTTTGCCATTGCTTTAGCATAAGAAGTGTCGGTCGCACTCAGAATCTAAAAACCACTGACCAGCATCTTTTACTTCTTTCTTGTGCATACCACCGAAACACTCTACGACAGCGATACAACGGTGTCGCCCCGCTAAAAAGGTACTTTTCAAAACGACAAAATGTGAATAACCACTCTCAATACAATTAGAGGCTTATGCAATATTACAATAATGATGAAAATCGCATTATGATGACATATCCAAAAATGCGCACCCATACATTCACACTCACGCCACGACCGACCTGACCATAAAACGACCTCGTGTAATTTAATAAAAATGCTTCACTGCAGTAATCATTTTATTTATAGATTATCAATTATAAATTAATGATTTATATTTATTATATATTATAAGATTCTTGATTGCAAAGATTTTTACGTCTTTAACTTATAATTTCAATCTTAAACTAATATGAAATTCATCTTTAACTCAATTCAACTTTCCTTATTGTTCTTTTCATTATCATAAACCCAACTGGTTTCTCATTACATCATTTTATGCGCCACACGTCATGATCAACATTTTTGTTTTGTTTTTTGTGCTTGCATTATGACATATTGAACAGTTTCACTATTAATTACTTCAATACTGTCTTTTTCAACAGTTTCTTGCTCTTTGTTGTATTGTCTGGGTTAACAATATTTAAAGAAAGATTAGAGCTAATTTTTAATTTGATTAAACAAATTATTGCTTTGTCGGTATTAAGTTGACTTCTTAATAAGAACTTAATCAATACGATTTTATCAATAGTATCATTATTCACAAGATATAATTTTAGATATTTTATAATAAGAAATACTAATATAGCTTTAAATGTTTTTTAATTTCGTTTTTTTACTGTTTCCCAAAGGAACGCAATGTTTGTTTTTTATTTATCTACTTAAAGCTATGGTATTTTCTTCCTAATGAAGATAGCTACAAATTAATCAAATTTCGAGTGTAAATTATATGGACGTTTTAAGCTAATGCTTATACATCTACTATCTATCTTTCATAGTACTATAGCACTCCAACTTTATAAGATATCCAAATTTTATGAGTTGCCTACTGTTTACCTCCTGTACAAATCGGGGTAAATATAAATATAAATATATAAACGCGTCATTAAACTGTTCGATTTTCTAATCGCGCAGCGAGTTTCGGTGGCCGAAGTCTAGCATAGAACTGACTTGCGTCGCACACTTATTCTTTTGTGCCTACCATCGAACCACGCGTCACGACGCTGTCGCCGCGCTAAAACGGTACTTTCCAAAACTACAAAATGCCTCAAATAAATGCTGATGCAATTTTCACATTATGATGAAATAACATTCTTGCGAAATGCCTCACACACACACACACAGCACGAACTGCACGCGCCGACACGGCCATCCTGACCATTACACGACCTCGTGCAATACTTCCAAAATGTACTTTGCGATACATAAAACATTTTATTGACAAATTATAAAAATTTCAGTTTAGCAAAAATAAGTTTTCTTACAAAACCACTACTAAACATTGACAAAAGTAATCTTCAAATTCATTCATTATTCTTTTTTTTTTCATTCTTAAACAAACATTTTATTTTGACATAATTCATATATATTTCATTATCATTAACTTAACAAATTTTAAAAATTATATCATATGCTCTACACGCCGTGATCAAAACAACTGTTTTGGACTTGTGCATTTCATTTCAACAGTTTCACTTTCAACATTTTGACTACTGTCTGTTTCAACAGTTTCATTTTCAACCATTTCATATTCAATTGGTACATAACCATCTGGCATTTTCCGCACATCATCATGAGCATATTTATATTTCCTATTGTTTGTCAATGACCTCAGCACATACCTATTCCCTTCTAATAATTCAGTTATTTCAAAAGGGCCTCTAAACTTTGGGTCTAGCTTTGTTTGATGCCTCTCCTCATTCTTTTAATAATACGAAGTCGCCATCTTTGCATTTATCAAATTGCGTCTTGGTATATGTTGCTGAAGCCGAAATATTTTGAATTGCTTGAGCTCGTACTGCTGGCAAATCAATCTCATCAACCATGTCGCAAAGTCGATTAACTTTACCAATAAACATTTCTAAGGGGATTGCCTTTGTCACTCGACTCGACTCACACCGTACAGCTTAAGGCCAATTGGATTTCTCCCAATGCATCTTGCCAAGACCTGCTAGTTTCGACTGCGGTTAATAAATTTTTCAAAGCACACATAGTGCGTTTAACCTCCCCATTTGCTCTGCTTGCACCGGCTGCAATCAAATGCAAATTTATCTTTTGTTGTGCACAAAACTCACTGAATCTAGTGCCGGCAAAACACCTACCCTGATCTGCTATTATGCGATTTGGTACTCCAAATAAAGATATTGCCGCCGTCACAGCATTTATGCAATTTTCAGCATCTATTTTAAGGGTGTGAGTGAACAAAACGAATTTAGTAAAGGCATCTACTTAAACGTTGATATACTCTTTTTGATCAGACTTCCCACTTAACTTCCCAGTAATGTCTATGTGAATAGTATGCCAAGGTGTGCTTACTTTTGGTATTGGATGAAGAGTAGTTTGACATTTTGCAAGGGATACAATTTTCAACAAATTTTCGAATATATTTGGACATATTTTCAAACCAGTAATAATCATAGGCCTTGTCTAGCGTCTTTTCCCATCCTAAATGTGTCGATATTTTCTTCTAGGACCTTGAAAATTTATGGTGGGGATACGCAAACTTCTCAACAGGCCGTACCAATATCCGCAGCTGGTCTCCAAAGTGAAGAGTCTCTACTCGATAGAATAATGTAGGTAAGGGAAGTCGGCAAATTAGATCCGTAACTTCGGGATAAGGATTGGCTCTGAAGATTGAGATAGTCGGGCTTGATTGGGAAACAATAACACGGTTTATGTGCTCGTTCTGGGTAAATAGAGTTTCTATCATTTATGGTAGTTTTTTGTTCTCCGGACAGTTTAGTTACGTAGCCATAGTTTGGTACGGTCTTTCGTCAGGGAGTGGTTTGATCTCCCGTTGGTTTCATGCCCCTCACGCTTGTGGGGGTCTTGGGCTTGCGTCATTACGCTGGACGGCACCTAATGCCTTTCTTAGCGACGAGCGGCGCAGAGCCCAGGAAAGAACTAAGGCTGGAGTTAACGAGCTTGCATCACGTTCAAAGATCGATTCGTACTGGGCGAATATATTGCACTCTACTGTTGATGGTAATGGTGTCCGTGAAGCGGGGCGCTATGCTCCTCAACAATGATGGGTATGTCAGCCCTCGCGTTTGATGAGCGGTAAAGCTTATCTTACAGGGATCAAATCACGCATTAATACCTTGCCCACGAGGTCTCGTACCTCATAGACAGTGTCGAGCAGGTTGTAATTCTCCCGAGTCATTAAATCACATCCTGTAATAATGTTATAGAGCGCATGGGAGAGGAATTGCGCGACACGATGGTGTAGTTTCCTACCTCAAGAAGGGGCTTCACCGTCTATCCAGAGCAAAGCCTTCACGGCGAAAACCGCCTATATAAGCCAGACATTGTTGTTTTC
>JBAMCK010000813.1:0-121521 GCA_037075185.1 Drosophila pseudotalamancana | reverse complement strand
ATATATATATACACACACACACACACACACACACACACACACACACACACACACACACACACACACACACACACACACACACACACACACACACACACACACACACACACACACACACACACACACACACACACACACACACACACACACACACACACACACACACACACACACACACACACACACACACACACACACACACACACACACACACACACACACACACACACACACACACACACACACACACACACACACACACACACACACACACACACACACACACACACACACACACACACACACACACACACACACACACACACACACACACACACACACACACACACACACACACACACACACACACACACACACACACACACACACACACACACACACACACACACACACACACACACACACACACACACACACACACACACACACACACACACACACACACACACACACACACACACACACACACACACACACACACACACACACACACACACACACACACACACACACACACACACACACACACACACACACACACACACACACACACACACACACACACACACACACACACACACACACACACACACACACACACACACACACACACCACACACACACACACACACACACACACTATATTTTTTTTTTTTTTTTTTTTTTTTTTTTTTTTTTTATATATTTCCCACACACACGTGTGTGTGTGTGTGTGTGTGTGTGTGTTACGTATTGCTGTAGTGGTGGCAACTTTTTTCATCTCGCTTTATGTGTGCTTCGTTGACATATACGTATACGTCTTGCATGGCAGACTTGTGTTGGTGTGAAAACGCTGAAACAGTCAGGCTAGCAACGTGCCTACTGTAAAATCAACAAGAGTGCAAGCGGGACAACACTACTTCTACATGCATACGTGCGTACGTGTGTGTATGAGTGCCAGGGCAAACGACTCGCTTGTATTTTTTCGTATGTCGCCGTCGTCGTTGTCGTCTCCGTTGTAATTTTTTGCCTCATGCAATCTTAACAACATTTTAAAACATATTTGTGTTTATTTTGGCGGTTTTGGTTATTGTATACGCAAAAGTGTAGTTTAAAATCGAATCGCTACTGGTGTACAAAGCGCCAGACGGTAATTCGTGTATTTTCGAGCAAAGCGCGGATGCGAAAAAAAGAAAAACATTTTTAAACAATACATAATTGCTTTAATAGAATTGCCAAATGTGCAAAATGGCCCTGGCTTAAAGTGTTAAGAAATGCATATAACAAATTGTTTTCGATATTGCATAAATGTGAGTGTAACTCCGTGCGTGTCCCAAAAACAAAAACAAAGAAAGTTGAAATGAGTTTGCTGCCTTGTTTCCACTTATCATGACGTCGCCGTCTTCAGTGTTGTTGTAGTTGTTGTTCTTGTGAAATTGAAATCCAATTAAACGCAGTGCATTTTCAGCTGAAGATTAAAGCAAGAGTCAAGTGCAAGCAGCACCAGCAGCGGAGGAGCCTGGCCACACTGTGACTCCAAAATCCGCCAAGGTAGGAATAAAAAACAACTTCCCTCTCCCACAAAGGGCAGCACGCAGACAGACAAAAGCAAGACAGTTAAATGTTATAATAGTAAGGTTGAAAAAAGTGAGATACAAAAAAAAAATAAAAAACAAACCAAAAAGTATACAGTCTAACGTTATGTCGGCTCGTCCTCGACAGTGAGGCCAATGACTGACTGCATTAGCGGAGTTGGGTTGTAGTCGCCGTTAACGTTTACTCTTAAATTAATATAGATTATATTATTAGCCATACTTTTATGTTATTGTGCAGCCGATGAAGCGAAGCTTATTGGTTTGTTATTAAATCAACTATTTGAACTTGCTCCTTCCTCTTCTCTATGTTACCGTTGATTGCTTTGTTTCACCGCTTGTGTTTTGCGGAAGTATTTTTTTGGCGCCCGCCAACGCAATGTGCCGCTTACTGCTTAACAATTGTACAGAGGACCAGCAAATTAACATATTTGACGTTTGTTGTTTTGCCGGAACTAGCAGCAGCAAGAACAGGAAGAACAATAAGAAGCCGTCGCGCTGCACTCCCACCACGATCAGCTGTTGCTCTCATACGCACACACACGCCAATAAACACCCACACATGTACACATTAAGAGATAGAGAGTGAGAGCTTGCGACTGTCTCACTTGCGCACCTACCAAACGATAGCAGCAACAAAAGTAGAACGTGCATTTAAAAAGACAACAATAACGAACGGTAAACTTTACTTTTTTTCGGCAAAGGAAACGATAAGCCCGTAGTTCTAATAAATCAGCGCAGGCAAAGAAAGCAAACAACTATTACAAGTACTTATGTTGTGTGAAGGTGTGCATTTAAAAGCTTGACCAAATTTGAGGTTAGAACTGGTCCAGCCTCATAGGTCAAAAGACACATACAGAAGATAGACATAGACAAATATGGATTTTGATAGGTGCGTTTTCGATAACATCAAAAGAAAGCGCAGCAAATAGTAAAAATCAGTATATTTTTATATGTAGATAACTACAAGGCAAGTGGAACCAAGTATTATAATAGAAATAATCATTGTCTTCTTTTTGAAGAAAGTAAAAATAATAGCAATATGAAAACATCATTTTGCTATTTATTTTGGAAGCCAGCTAGAGAAAATTTCAATTCCACTGTTGCTGTGCTCTACTGCTTAAGAATTGTCTGTTTGCTGGGCCGCGACTCCATTTTAAATGTATTTTGTTTATGTGTTGTGCTTTTCACCACTGAAAGTGTCATTTAAATGGCATTTTTTGTCTGTTTGTTGCTTCTTTTCTACTATTCATCTCTAATTGTTTACCCACACACGCACGCACACATGCATACTTGTCTTTATTGTTGCTGCGCCTGGTGGCAGGTTATTGTTAGGGTTATTTTTTCTGGTTTTTATTTTTTTTAACCGCCTTGCTGCTTTTGCGCTGATTCATCGCTTAATGCTTTTGTCGCCATGTCGATGCGCTGTTTATGTTATTTTTAGATTATAATTCACTCAGAATTGACGCTGTAAGAGTCCATCCGATTAAAAAATAACCGTTTTATTCTATAGTAGCCAATTATATTTATTATAGCAATATCTATAATAAACAGATTCCAAAATAATAGACTGTATTTCGGATTTCGGTGGCGAATCAAGTGAAATTTTAGAATTTTATAGTCAGCGTATAAAGAGAATATATTCCAATTTCAATATCTATTTTAAAAACAATGTATTCAGTTTTAACGTGCATTTGAACTTTGTTTTTATTTTTCGCTACAAGTTGGAACTTCTCGTTGATAATTATCTTTTGTGCGTTTTTCTTGTTCTTGTTGCTGGGCAACGTGAGCAACGCTTAGTTTGGTTTTGCTCTTATCTAATTGGCAGATCGCACGTCGGCAATCGACAGTTCACACCGCCTGCTGCACTATCTTCGCTTAGCATTTCTTCGCATTGTGTAGGATTTACAGCTGTAACGCGATCGATTGCTTTCACAAACTAATCAAGTTATCGATAGCAATAAAGATTCTTACATATTTTTTTGTAGGGCAAAAAGCAACATAGGAATAGTTAAAATATGTTTTTGAAACATTTAAATGTATGTTTATGTGTGCGTCACTTTCATTTACCTCCAACTGCCTATAAAAACAACTACAACTGAAAGCTTATAAGAACTTTGTTTAATTGCAGCAGCCGCAGCTTCCGTGTCTGGCACAAAACACAACGCCTGGGCGCCCGATTAAATAAAATAACTTAATACATCAATATAAAGGGAAGAACATTAAGGAAGCAGAAATACATAAAGCGGAAACAGACATAAACAGAACAGCAAAAGGTTTTTATAGAACAAAATTTAAATATGACTCATTGACTTTCCTAAGGGCTGTATTTAATAAATTTATTTTCTTTTTCGCAGGCATATATATATATATATATATATATATATAAATCTATATATATATATATATATATATATTTTGTATATATATTATACATAAACATATAAAATACATAGAAATAACCACAGACAAATATGGAGCTGCGCGTTGGGAACAAATATCGCTTGGGCCGCAAAATTGGCTCCGGCTCATTCGGCGACATCTATTTGGGAACTACAATTAATACGGGCGAGGAGGTTGCCATCAAATTAGAATGCATACGCACAAAACATCCACAGCTGCACATCGAGTCAAAATTTTATAAAACAATGCAAGGTGGCATTGGTATACCCCGGATTATTTGGTGCGGGAGCGAGGGTGACTACAATGTGATGGTTATGGAGTTGCTTGGACCGTCGTTGGAGGATTTATTCAATTTCTGTTCGCGACGCTTCTCACTGAAAACTGTGCTTCTGCTGGCGGATCAAATGATTTCGCGAATCGACTATATACACTCACGCGATTTTATACACCGCGACATTAAGCCGGACAACTTCCTTATGGGCTTGGGCAAGAAAGGCAATCTGGTGTACATAATCGACTTTGGTTTGGCCAAGAAGTTTCGCGATGCACGCTCATTGAAGCACATAGCATATCGGGAAAATAAAAATCTGACGGGCACCGCACGGTACGCCTCAATCAACACACATTTGGGTATTGAGCAGTCGCGACGCGACGATCTTGAATCACTCGGCTATGTCCTAATGTACTTCAATTTGGGCGCTTTGCCTTGGCAGGGCCTAAAGGCTGCTAATAAGCGGCAGAAATATGAGCGCATTTCCGAAAAGAAACTATCAACATCGATTGTTGTGCTTTGCAAGGGCTTCCCCAGCGAGTTTGTCAATTATCTAAATTTCTGCCGGCAGATGCATTTTGACCAGCGTCCCGACTACTGCCATTTGCGTAAATTGTTTCGCAATCTATTCCATCGCCTGGGCTTCACATATGACTATGTCTTCGATTGGAATTTGCTCAAGTTTGGCGGTCCGCGCAATCCTCAGGCAATACAACAGGCGCAGGATGGCACCGATGGACAAGCCCAGGGTCAGGATGCTGCTGCTGCAGCGGCAGCAGTTGCCGCCGCAGCTTCTCATCAGCAGCAACAGCAACAACAGCACAAGGTTAATACAGCCATGGTCACAGCTGGGGGCAGCACACAGCAAATGCTGGGCAGCAGTTCGGGTGCTGGACAAACGCTTGCCATGCTCGGAGGCGGTGGCAATGGGGGCGCTGGTGGCCAGCTA
Source organism: Drosophila pseudotalamancana (assembly GCA_037075185.1). Classification (NCBI taxonomy): domain Eukaryota; kingdom Metazoa; phylum Arthropoda; class Insecta; order Diptera; family Drosophilidae; genus Drosophila; species Drosophila pseudotalamancana. Next base: position 116,306 of record JBAMCK010000813.1, on the reverse strand, counting down.
ATTGGTAATGGTGGACTCAATATGGATGATTCGATGGCGGCAACTAACTCGTCGCGACAGCCCTACGATACGCCTGAGCGACGTCCATCGATACGGATGAGACAGGGTGGCGGCCTTCAAGCTGGAGGTGTTGTTGGCGATGTACGAAATGCTAAATAATACTTTATTGTTTAAAATGTAGTGCAAAAATGCGAAACAAACAGACGCCTACACACACGTACAGCAGCAGCAGCCACACACATAATGTAGTACATTGCGCTCTTTATATACACATATTTATGTATATATATTTACATATTTAGTCGACGACTTGGTCGCTGGCAACATGTTGCAGTAAAACACACGTAACTTACACACCCACACACACGCAACGAGAGAAACAGCTGCGCTTTCCTTTTGTATATTTTTATTTTTATTTGTTTTTTTTTTTATTTTGTGGCTTTCTTAAATAATTGAGTTTTGCTTAGATGATGTTGATGAATTACAATCAGCAAAGCTTATGATTAACATATGCTAAGTTTAACTTATAATTTTAGTTCATGAACAATTGCAAGTCGGCGGCAAAAAAGCGCAAGTATGCACTTCAATTAATGCAAGCAAAATCTCCACAAGCAAGATGCCGTTATTCATAAAAACAAAAACTGTAAAAGCAAAGAGAACGGATGAGTCTAAATATGACGACACTTAAGAAAAACATTAAAAAAGAACAATACTGTTTCAAGGCAGAATTAAAATCGGCGAGAAGAAGAGTGCAAGTAATTCAGTTCACTCATCCGCTCTCTAGCTACTTCCGGGTGTTGTGCATTTACACGGCTAAAGAAGGATCATCATAAACAAATTATTTAGTTGCATGCATTTCGTTCAGTGTATTCTTTAGAACATCAACAGCAAATAACAAATTTTTTAAGCTACTCAGCTGAACAAATGGCATTAATGATTTATATTAAATGAATGGGCATATAAATATTTATAAATTAATATTTAAATATTAACATATTTTGAATATAAGTTGTAAGCTGGAGTGTACATGAAACAAACAAAGGACACAATATGCGCCAGTGTCTCTAACTGTAAGATACATACATATATATAAATATATATATATATATATAAACAAAAAATATAAGTAAACATTTTGTGCACCAACAACCCCATATTTACATTTAAGTGCATAATTCATTATGAAAACATTTTGAAAATTAGCACATTCAATTCAATCCCTCGTAGCTTTAAGCAACTGTTTTATTTGTAATGCCTCGATGTTAAACAACAGGAATTAATAACAAATAATTATTTAATATGCCCAAATTACAATTATTTTCAACTTTGATATATATATGTGTTCAATATTATTTGCGAGCTCTATTCTCAAACAAAAAAAACAAAGCATGTAACTAATAAATTAATTTAAATTGATTATACACAACACTATATATATACATATATATGTATTTGCATAATATTATATATTTTCAATTAGTTTGTATAGTCGTTAAGGGCGTCAGGTGGAAGCCCGCAAATTAAAATTATAACGCTAGCTAATAAATTGTAGCTATAATATGAAATTTGTTTATAAGTAATACCAAAACCATTAAAAAAAACAATAAATAAATACAAAAATCTATAAAAAAAAAAAAAAAAAAAAAACAAAATAAGTAAATAAATATGTGTAGTTCGAATTCTACGTAAGTCAAGATTTCGAATTATGAATATAGAAGCAAAATATAAAAACTTATAAAAACAAAACAAACAAAAGTTTATCTTATGAAACACGTAAATAAAATGAAAATAAAACTTATGTAAAATTCAAGAAAACGTTAAGAAATCATGAATTGAACTTATATAACATACGATTAATATGTTTAATGGGCACGCGAATAAAAATTAAAAAGAATAATCTGAAAGTAAAATAAAAGCATGCATTACGTGATATTTCTTAAAAATTGTTTTATTTTTATTTTTCAATTTGGGAAATTTATTTATTTATTATTTTGGATTAGAAACTCCAAGATCGTCCTTTGATCGTGAGTACTTTTTATTTAATTCCCGAAAAGCCACGCCTTGTAACTTGACCAAAAAAAATACGAGATAAAATATCTTTTATTTTGTAGTGAACAGAATCGGAATCTAGGTAGAGTGTAGTTCGCTGCTGAACCGTTGATCTAGTTCACAACAAATGCAAATTAACTGAATGTAAATAAGTAATTTATTCAAATAAACAAAATAAACTTGTGTGATTTTTCCTTCTAACTAGCGATTTATTACACAAAACTAACTAAATAATCATTACTCAAATATGAAATGAGAAAAAAACTATATGCTAAACGACAAATGTATGACAAGTCCATACGACATAAGGAAAATAATAATAATAATATAGAACACGTAACAAATTGAAAGAAAGTTTTGTAAAATTGAATGTATATGTATATTTAGATTAGAATTTTTGATCTAATAATAAAACATTGAACACTATGTATATGCGATATAAGCACTAACAAACCACCAACAGTGATATGAGATACAAAATAACTAACATAAAGTTCATAACAGTAATAAATTGAACAACAAGAACAACCAAATAAAATATGTAGACGACGAATTCGTCAATCGAAAATGAAGTCAAAACTTAAGCAACAACCACAAATTTTCCGAAATATTATTGATGTATATTATTATTATAAATTATAAATATATTGACAATGTCGAAAATTGAATTTTCAGAAACAAATTTTAAGAAATCGCTAAACAAAATAGGTATATATGAAATGAACTCTGATCCATGCACGCATATCTAGTATTTCATTAGTCAAAACACATGCAAACACTCACACACACACGCGCACACTTTTGCGGTTCAATGGCATTTTGAACACATTTGAAAAAATCTCATATAAATTAAACAAAAAGTAAAGCTAACTATCACATTGCAAAATCAATGTTAAAATTTCATATTAGAAGCGAAAAGGGTAAATGAATAAATAAATAATAAGTTATCCGTAAAATTAACAAATCGCAACATTCTTAGATACAAAAAGAAAGGGCGATTGTAATTTACTCAATTGTATGTAATTCATTGTCGACATGAAATATAAATGAAAAATGCTAAAAAGAATAAAATCTATGATTTTGAAAACCAACTAAGTGGTATTTTATTTTACATAAGGAAGTAAAGGGTAACTTATATACCTAATATATATAACATAAGAGTTCCTGTACCTATTTCAGTTGTAAATAAATAAATTAAATGACTTGTAAATGACGAAAGATGTGGTTTTCAAATTTAACGGCTGACGGCTAAGCGAATTGCAACTTGACATGGTCACACTTATTTATTGACATAAAACTGATTGATATGACACTATTAATGTTGCGGAAATATCGATGAGCTTATTGCTCATCTCAATATCCACTCTGAAGTCCATCTCTAGTAGCCCAACACAAGATTGCAAACGAAAAGGTATTCTTTTATAACGATTTATCGTGAAGGTAATGCAATTGCTGATTACTATAAATATTAAGAAATGATTTAACTTATAACATTGTCTCCACAACAGACAACTTCACGAGAACAACAAGAACAACAGCAATAAGATGGGTGCAAAGCAGTCGCGTGAGCCACGTTCCGTTTCAATGGAAAATCCATCTCCTGCCGGCGTCCTCGATATATCCGACGATGTGGTGAAGCGCCTGAAGCAGGGTATCTCCCAGCAGGGTAATGTAGAAGGCCTTACAAACTATTGCAATTGCGCAGTGAAATATACAAAAAGACCATAGCCAAGTGTTATGCAACAATTTGTCAAATGATCATTTGTTTATATATAAATTGAATATGTAAATTAACAAAGTTCATTCCGACCTGCAGCGCGTGAAAATGCCGCCGCCGCAGAGGTGACGAAACCGGCGCCCAAACCACAAGAGCCGGCCAAGAAAGCGCCAGTAAAAGTTGCCGGCGCAGCGCCACCCACAACCGTCGTCCAACAAATCCCTACGCCCATATATGTGCAAGGAGGCGGACATACGATTAGTGCAGCGGATGTGCAGCGTCAAATGAACCAAGAACTGGTCAAGAACGATGAGCTGTGGCGGCAGCGCATGACCAAACTAGAGGAGAATCTAAAAAAGACAAACACCATCATGGAGTCGGAGTATGCGAATGCGGTGGAGGGCGTGCACAAGCGATTTGTGAGCACAGCTGCGGCGCACAAGACACCTCCATGCCAAGGCCTAAAGGCACAACTCCTCGCCTGCTACCGCGCCAATCCCGGCGAGACATTGAAGTGCATTGACGAAGTGGCCCAGTTCAAGCAGTGCGTCGACGTGCATCGCATCAAAAAACTGGATAGCGAACCTGAAGCGTCCAAGGCGCCAGCTGCTGCCAGCAATGCGGCGGTGCCGGTTAAAGCCGGTTAAAGACTTGTTGCCCGTTTGAAATTGTTTCTTTCCTGTTTGGTTACTGGAACATGACACCTCCCAAAAGGCCTTTAAAAGAAAGGGGACTTAAACAACGCGAATGTCATTGTAAACCATAGTAAATTAATTTAATATATATATATATATAAAGAGCGTTTGTTTATTCACCTATGAGTTTTTTTTATGTTAAATATAGATTGAAATGAACGCAGGCATCCATTAAAATAATGTAGTATTGTGAATAACCCTAAAAAATGAAAAATTGATCAGTTTTGAGACAGATTTATTTTTTTAAAGGCTAACTAACTACATTTTTGTTTGCTAAGGAAAAAAAATGCCAGGGAAAAATTCAATTGTCGTCCGATCTTATTTTAAGTTGTATTGCGGTAAATTTAAGAATTTTGTCGACTAATAGCGGTCGCAATGAAATATTTGATTTGTTTTATTTTTTATTTATCTAATTTGTAAATATAGTTAACTACAAACCCGTAAATACAATATAGTACAAGAACACAGACACGCAAATAGGTGTGTGTAAATACACATACGTACATAAATATGCAAATGTATGCAGTTGTAAGGAATAAAGATTACAGCAACAGCACAATCAGCCATGCGGCAAGTAGCGGAAGCAGCGCGAGTCTTAAAGCAGCTGCACTGCTTTTCGTTTTGTTGTCGCCATCGGACGACAGATGGCGCTGGCAAGAGTCATCGATACTCTTGGCAGGTCCCATGCATCCGGCATAGCTCATCACATAGGCCAAATAGTTCTGCTCGAAAACGCCGCGGACCAGACTAGACCCTGGGCCGTTGGCAAAGACAATCACATCCTCGCCACCGTGCGTCTCATCTTTGAGAGCCAGAGTAGCCATGTGGCGGTAGGTTGGCGAATCGGTTTGTTCTTTGGTGTATAGCTTGAGAGGCATCCATACATTGGAGCTATTTTGGGGTTTTGTTTCATTTGCCAAGTGATCAAAGTAGCCGGGACCATTTGCATACGTTATGGTCTCATATACCATAGGATCCTTAGGCTTGTGAAGGTTCGCGGCACCCAAGATGTCTGCGCCGCGCTCTGGATAACCATTGAAAGTAACTGCATGCGAATGATCCGCTGTGACTATAATAAGCGTCTCCTCTGAATCGGTCATCTTCAGCGCCGCCTGTACGGCAAGATCCAGCTCGTATACCTCATGCAAAGCAGCACGTGCGTAATTCTGATGATGACCCTGGTCAATGCGTCCGCCTTCGACGAGCAGCACATATCCTTCGGACTTATCACCACGCTCCAGCACACCGATCGCAGCTTCGGTCATGTCCTGCAGTGACGGCTCGCCCTGCTCGCGGGCTATGGAGTATGTGATATGATTGTTGCGGAACAGGCCCATTAAATGGTCCACTTCTTTCACTTTCACCTGGAGTAGCTTCTCGCGTGTGAACACCAGTTTCGCCTCGGCACTATCATTGGCATGCCGCTGGAGCCACTCGGTGGCCAGATTCCGATCATCGCCGCGCTTGCATATGGTTTCGGTGCCGCCCTCGAATTTGACAGTCTGCACCTCGGTCTCATTGAAGGCGCCCATGGGCGACAAGCCACCCCCCAGCACAACGTTCAACTTGTTGCCGGGCGCATTCTCCACCAGCTGCCGGGCTATGTCCGCATGTATACCAATGGACTCCTTCGGCACTTCAGTATCGCATTCCCAGTCCCGATGATAGATCCTCGCAAAGGTGGCCGCCGGCGTGGCATGCGTGATGCGTGTGGTGGTCACCACGCCAGTTCGTTTTCCCTCACGCTGTGCCCAGTCCATAATGGAGTCGAGTCGGCCCTGGCTGGCGTTTACCTTGGAGCGAGTTGTGTCCAAGCCAATGGCGCCATAGTCGCTCTTCACGCCCGTGAATATGGCCGTGGCGGTACCTGCCGAATCAGGCACCTGTTTGTCCACATTGTATGTCTAAAAATGGAAAACCAATTCGTTAATCTGTATTGTTGCATTGTTTACGGTTATACATTGATTGACTGATTGACTGCTGATTGAAAACCTAAATGAGTGATTTTCAATTTGTGGACTGTTTGAGCTGCTGATTGACAGATTGATTGGCAAAAACGGATTGATCGGATTCTTATTAATGGGCTGGCTTAATAATTATGGGCTGGATGATTTGACTTGTACATTTTTGAATTAACTAAATGATCGAAGCTACTCAAGCAGCTTACTGATTATCTAGCATACAAGCTTATTTATTGACTGAATGATTGAATATTAGACTGTTGGGGACTGATTAGATAACTGTCTGACTGTCTAACTAAGTGATTGACTGATTAAAACACCGCCCAAGCCTTTAGAGGTTATAAGTTATGTACCTTAGCCAAGCCCGTGTTGGGAAACTCATCAAAGGAGAGCATTTCCTCTTCGCCATGTCCATGCTTTAGATACTGGCCCTTGTAGATACGTCCGGCACTAATTGTAGATAAGCCCATGCCATCGCCAATAAAGATGATGATGTTCTTGGCCTTGAGTCGATATGAATTTTCTTTGGCCCGTTGCGCCATTTTTATGGACTTTCCAAGTTGATTTAGGCCCACTTTACGCCAAAACTTAGCATCTGTAATTGAAAATTGGAAATGGAAATAAGTTGGGCATGATCAGAACTTGATCTAAGTAGCAATTCATTCGATGTCGATCTTGTTTTGGCTTAAGTAATTTTTTCTGGTGAAACCCACTTGACACTCGCTCATACTACCGATTATATCTAGAATCAGCCGCTACGACTAATTATTTAGATTTATCTTTCCATAAAGCCAACGCAAATATCTGGAAGTCGCTCGTTGAGCACATAACCCCCATTAGAAACGTTTCAATAATTCCGCATCGGCTTGTAAGTCCCCTCCATTCTGTTCTGTTGTGATCTCTAAAATGTATGCGGCCTAGCTATTCTATTTCTAGACGTGGGGCTTACTTATCGCGCTTAGAACGCTTTAATTAACCAGGATTACGCTTTTTTAAGTACTTGAATAAATTATTTCAGTGGCACGACTATTTTTTTTTTTAATATTCAACTATTTTCTATTTCACGGATACATTTATATAATTTCTAAAGTATATACAATAACTTAACCCTATACATTTTATCATTTCCATTTGAATGGTTGTACTTATTTTATTTTATTTAACTTATAGTTACCCTGTTTTCCATCACCGATGGATCCGACTTTTGTTTTGCATGCAAAAGATCCTTTAAAATAATTTCTACTTTTACTTTTATCATTACTGAAACATTTAAGGTCATTTTATAGGGTAAGTGTCGTCACTCACATTTTCGAATTCACTTATAATTGGTTTTAGCTGATTTAGTAGGCTATAGTCAATTTGTTGAGGTATAAATGCGTTTGCACGTCTCTCTTACTTCCTACTATAATTTATTATTGATATTCTCTTTTTAGTATGCAGTCGGCGTTGTTAGAATATAACGCACCCCCCTACGCCCATGACTCTCTTATTGCCTCTGGCATTGACGCACGATACAGTTAAACCGCATTGAGGGCTGTTAATTTGTATTGTCAATGGAAACGAAGTGGTTAATTACTGGTATTTGGTTGAAAAGACAGCACTATAATTGTTGGAATTGAATATTAGCCACATCCCGAATTCAACACCTATGACTAAATGTTTTAGGTTTCTAATCAATTGATGTTTTTCCCACTCAATTTGAAAGTGTTTGACATTTGGTTAACATGAAAATTAATCTGTTAATAGCTTAATTAAAAGTTGTTGACGTTGAATGAAGCGAACATTTTTGCGACTGTGTCGAAGAGCTATAAATTCCATTTAATTGGAATATCTTGGAATTTCCAAAATAAGTGTTTAAAAGCAAATCATTTTACTTAATTGATCCCATTTGGAAGTCATAAAATAAGTCTAATCATCTTTTTGATATAATAAGAATTGAATTGTTTAACAATTGTTTATAAAAAGCATTTAATTGATTTAATAAATGAGCATTAAAATATATAGATGAACTTTGTAAATGACTTTGTTTGTTTTTCTATTTTTTTGTTCATATATCCAAATTAAAACCAAAACATGTTTCAGCAGACTTTGCAGCTGTATCTACAATAAAAGATCTTTAAATTTTGCATGAGTTTTTTCTTGTAGGTAAGTCATAAAAATAATTTGAGTTCCTAATTGAAATGTGTCTTTTTTTTATAAATTGTCATTGAAATAAAACGGGTAGCATTTCTACTAGGTTATATAAAAGCAATATAAGGGAACGTGGATTCGGTTTTTATTGTTGTTGAGGTAAAACTGTTTATTTAAGTACTGTACCTAAAATAAAGTTTTTTTTTAATTGATAGAATTAAATATAGTCATTCCTAATCACATAACTTTTAGAGCGTATTAGAGATTCAAGCAACACTTGAATAATAATTTATTCGATATGCGCCTCAGATATTATCTTAAACCCTTACAAACAATTGGGAAAATAAAAGCTAAGCCAACAAGGTTATGACTACGTATTTCAACAGATATTTCAATATTTATAAAGCTAATCTTTTAAAGGGGCATTTGACTTCAAAATATTATGGGATAGCATCTTAATTGCCTCACATATAATTGAGTTTTAGCTTGCAATTAAGGTAGAATATGTTTTCACTGCATTTATATAATATATGTTTATATATACATATAATGTATATAAATATATGATTTTTTTTTGGATGTGGATTAGACTAGTTCAAAATTGTGTTTTTAAATTAAATAATTTAAGAAGTTTTCAAGTCTTACCAAAAAGAAAATTGAAAAATATACTATTATATGCACACATATATTTTTTGTTCTACTATTGCTGTTGCATAATTGAACTTCAACTTGTCAAGTAGAACTAACACGTAGCAATACAAGCTTTAGCGAAATTGTTCGCCTGCCCACGTGCCAGTTCTGTAAAATACTTGTAATATAGTCAAATAGGTGCGTTACCTTCCAAAACAGTTTCCTTGTTTCCATCAAGCTCGAACTCAGGTCCGATACCGGCGGCGCCATCTGCACTAAGTGTTTGTATCAAAGGCGGAGGCTGCAGTGTGGCCGACCAGGTTCCCAGGGCGAAGGAGAGGAGTATTAGTAGAACGGAATGCATCTTTTATATATGAATGATGATAATTTATTACAAATAATTAGTATCACAGTTGCGGTTATGTTCTAGCTCATTGGGAACTGTAGAACGCTAAAGTATGATTTTGTTTTCTTGTTCTTTCGAAACGCGACTCTCAATACGAGAACGAGCCGGCGAGTGGGTCACAATTAGCGGATTTGCAGCGACTGGCGACTCGGAATGCCCTGAAGCGCCGTTATATGGGGGCACGATCGCACACGATCAGCGGTTGTGCACGAAGCGGGCAACGACGATGACGACGAAGACGACGACGAAGTCTAGAACCGGGAGCATTACGAGAATGCTTGTTGTTGTTGCCTTTGCTTTCGGTTTTTACTTTTCAAATTGCAGTGCAGATAAACCCATTAAAAAAAAACGACTTGTCGTCTGTTGGTCTCGACCCTCTATAAAGCATTTATGATATTTGCGATCGACTGTTTACGGCCACGGGCTAACAGCATGTGCCAATACGCTGAATTACGGCTCAAATGGCACGTGAATCTGTTGCTGCTGTCCACGGCTGCTGTCGGTTAACTGATGCCGGGTTTTTATCACATCTCGTATCTTATGCGTGCTGCAGATGAATTCAGGAATTAATAAAAAATTCTCCTCTGGCACTTGCGTATTGTTTGCATTATCCGACTGGAAAAACAAATTAAATTAGGCAATGCTTTGTTTGTCTTGAGTTTAGATACGCTGTTCGCCCGGTTCTCGTTCTACACAAGCTCGGTCAATGTCGCAATGTTCAACGGCTATATGACTGCAGTCAATCTGAACAATACAATATGGCATTAGGGTGCTCAGCATTGGGTTCAGCAATTGGATCTTTTGTCAGATTAGCTTGACTAATATATAATATCATATATATCTACCTCCATTTGATTAATCACAAAGTAATCTTTTTGTAAACTTGGCATAAATCAGTCAATTGTCAGAGTCTGACGTTTATTTTAGAATTTCATTATGCTTCAACTGAAAATATTCTTTAGTCTTATCAAAGTTGTCGGAACTAATCATATCACATATGCACACGACGTCAAAATGTCAACTTTTTGTTATAATACAAATGTTTTAATTATTTTAAGTTTTTTTAAGGTACTTAAAGTTGTGTAGATGTTTGTATCCAGTTTTAAGACGAAGTGTAATATTTTATTTGAATTATATAAAAAGTATTATTATATATGTAATGTGAATAACTAGTACATAACTGATTGAATAAATTGACGTAGCACCCCAAAAACAAACAAAATAGATCTACTTTTATTTTAGTGTTCGGATTACATTTATACAGATTACTATATATCGACATGTACTAAAGAAAACAAAATGTGTTTTATTCTATTAACCGTTTTTAACAATGCAATAATACTTTTCTATTGTATTTAGTAGTATCTTCCGACTAAAGAATAGTTTAGCACGATCTATAATGTTCGCTTATTTGAGAAAATTGAGTTGAATAGCCCTGAAAAACAGGGTCAAGTTTGCCACAGTTTACTGTAGTGTGCCCAAGCGTTTAGTTTTCTTTTCTTTATCTGCGTTACTGCGTTCTGATTGCGCACGTTTTTAACGGGGTACTGTAAAAGCTGTAAAGAGTGTAAAGAACAGGTAGAATGCGAATGCGAATACGAATACAAATGCATGCGGAAAAAGAAAAGAAAACTTCAGTTCAAAATAATATTAAGTAATGATTGCTTTGATGACTGTCGTTTGCTCTTGCTTAATTATTGCAGTTCATTGTTTTATGATTCGCGTTTTGTTATATTTTTATTATACATCTTTTGTTGATCTGTTACGCTTGAGTTAAGCTGCTGCTGCTGCTGCTATTGCTGCTAACTGCTAAATTGACAGCTGTATTTGGCATTGAAACAACCAACCGCAATTGAAATAAAAAATAACACCCCTGCGCCACCCCTTGGTACAAAAATTGTATTTTTTGCGCTATTTACTGTCTGGTTTATTAAAAATTTTTCATGTCACGTATAAACTTTTGCGTATTGAGTAGTTGGTACTACAACTATAGAAATTCCACGAAAGAAGTACTAATTTTTACTAGCATTACAAACGAATTGCGTATAAAATTTCTGCTAACAAAATGATATATGGGCAAAAATATTGTAAAAATAAAGTGTTAAGAAAATGTAAATTAAGTAAATGACTAGCAAATGAATCAAAATCAATTAGACTAAGCTGTAAACTAAATAAAACTTTGCAATGGCTCAGCAGATTCCAGTTCTATTCGGGCTGACTATGAGAATCTCTTCGATGTGTAGCCGCTGCGCACATTGCTCGTGGTAGCCGATCTTACGGTAGTTCGGCTTGATTTTATCAGGGTGGCATCATTGTCGCTGTTGCTATTGTTGTTGTTGGTTGTTGTATTGTTGTTGTTGTTGTTGCTGTTGCTGTTGCTGGTGGTTGCGCTACTGATGGTTGTGATGCTGCTGCTGCTGGCGCTCATTGTAAGCGGACGACGAGGCGGCATTCGCTCGTTGACTGCATCCAAGCCCTTTGCCTCGGCAAAGGAGTGAATGTGTGAGGCTGCGGTCAGACCTTGGAGAGCTGTTGAAAGGGATTTACGAACGATTTTATTGGCATTGCCTCATTAGTTTTATTGATGGCAAATTATAGAATTATCTGTCAGTAAAGTTATAATATGTCTTTTGTCTCTGTGATAGCTGATTACAAATGATAAGGTATACACTTATATTTATTATATATATAAATGATATTGTGATCTATATTCTGTGTTTTATGTGTTGCATTCTGTGTTCTATGTGCTTTGTTTTACGTTCTATGTTCCTCGTTTTGCATTCTGTGTTCTATGTTCCATGTTTTGCATTCAGTGTTCTATGTTCTTTATTTTTATTTTATATTCTATTACAATTTCCTTACCCTCCTTTAATGAATCACGTCCACCAGAAAGTGCGCCCATTGGCAATGCGCCCGTGGGCGTCAGGCCCTTTAATTTCAGCACGCTCTCCGACTCTTCCCTGCAAAGTGTACGACAGTTATATTGCTTAAAAAAAGCTACAGGCGCATCTCTGCTCACCTCAGAACGGAGAAAACACGAGACATTTTGCCAATGGCACGTATTTTGTTACGGATAATTTCCTTTCGCAACGCTGACATAGAAGCTGCAAATTAATGATTTAATTAGTAAGCAAATTATCACATTTAATTTAATTTAATCAATCATGTATATTTGTGCAACATATTCAGGCAACTCCATAGCGCGCGCGAGCATGGGAATTGTAAAAAAAGCTTTGCGAAAAAGCTGGTCAAAGCTGTGCAAAGCTCTCATTAAGCTCTCTTGCAACAAGGCGCTTACCTGGCTTACTGGGCGTATTATTTTTATTGGTATTATTCGCTGTCACCGGCACGAGCACAATTTTCTTGCGCAGCTCTGCATGTACACCCCAATTACCCCAATTCCATCATAACAAGATCCCAAATAGAGAGCGTGTTTTAGTGGATGTGGTATGTTGTTGTAATTGTAATTTTGTTGTTGTTGTTGATTTTGTTATTGAAAATTGTATATGAATATAAATGTTTAAAATAATTTCTTTAGTTATATTAAGGTGGTTTTTCTTTTATAATACTCTTGCAGACTGCAATTCAAAGTTATCCCTACTTAATCGAACTTTTGATTAAAAAAATAGCTTTTCAAAAATATTATAAATTAAATAGTTCTTTCCTTTTTCTCTAACTAACAACCTTAAGGAAGGTACAAGGAAATTTTCCAATGATTAATTGACATTATTTCATACAACATCTGACTTTTTCACAAATACTTCGATTTATTTACCGCACATTCCATTTTTGCAAATCAAAAACATGATTTATTAATAATTTACTGACCAGATAACTATACAAGTTATATACGTTTGCGAGGGTATTTAAGACTCGGCTTTCCGACTATATTTTTCTTATGTGTTGTGTTTCTCTATTTTGGGTTTACGACATTAAAACAAACACACACAACATCGATGGAATGAGCCGTAGTATTGTGTTTATATACATACCCTCCTCCAACGCATCATCGGGACCGGCGACAAGCTCGTCGTCCGAGCAAATGTTGAGCACATTCACTAACATCTCGGTGACCTGGGATAAGAGGCGGCTTTGAAATGAATGTTGCATAGCTTAGTTTAGAGAAGGACGAGCTTACCTTTTCGCCGACAAAGGGCAGGGACCAGGTGAAGACATCCATGAAGTTGGGCAGCCAGTAGGGATGCGGCGAGCAGTTGAATTGTCTAATGTTCATTACGTTGTTCTCGTATTTAAGCACAGCTGCCTTTTGTCAAATGTTGACGATGCGTTTTGACAAAAATTGTTGTGCAAATATGAAAAGTAGAAAAAGCCAAATAATATTTACAGGGGGAAAGGAAAAATACGCGATATAATACACGTAGAGCTGTGCAGCAAAGACTTTTTTTCTCTTTTTGTATAATTTATAAATAGAAAAAAGTGAGGGAAAATTTTACTATACGAATGCGGCCAAATAAAGTTGATCGTATTGGCCAAGTCATACCTTGTTATTGTAAACATCCAAATAGTTTGGTGCCGAGAATATGGTGATTAGCGAGGGAAAGCCGGTTACCTGATTTTTGCGGTACATTCGATAACTAATTTAAACAAATTAAAAAGGAAATACAAATATTAATTTTGTAACCCAACGTTGTTTAACCGAATTAAAAATGTGAACGCGGACCATACCATCGATAAGTTTTAGGTTATAAGACTTGATTCCAATCGGAACTTACCCTGCATCCTGCGCCTCATGCGCACGAACTATAGACAGGAGGTTGTTCTTTTGGAGAAACTCACAGCAGGCCGAATAGCTAAAGAAATAGGAACAGCCACGCACCGAATTGTGGGAGAAGAATTCGTTGGTCTTCTCATTCCCGAAATCCTCCAATGGATCGGACCATAGCAGATCACACATGGGCCCATAAGCTGGCGGCTCCCTGAACCGATTTAGCTATAAGCACACAAACGAGACCAAAACAAAAACCAACAATTTTGACAGGCGATTGTAAACATATCAGCGAGACATTCGACTGCCAAATTTATTACCGTCTTGATGTCGTCGAGTGTGAAAATCTCTGGCGATAGTCCGCCGTGTATGCACAAAAATTGCTGGTTGAGAAGCGCGGCGAGGGGCAGGCAGTCGAACGCTTCCATGCACGCATCGTAAATACTCTCGGAATATTTAATGATGCCTGCAATAAAAGAGAGGAAACCGAATAAACAGTCAGTAAAAGGTGGTCAAGATTCATCCACTTGTTGCAGTATTTATATAACATAAAAATGAATTAATATTGAAATTGATTTTGATTGGTCCTATAAATTACAAAAAAAAAATTATGAATGTCAAGTATAGTCTTAACTTGAGATAGATGAAATTAAACAGGTTTTGTTGGCTGAACTAATTTATAAATTAAATAATTGTTAAGCTAATCAAATGGTCTCATTTATTTTTTTACGTTTACTTTCACTTACACTCCTGCTTAAATGTAAAGTATTCCGTTAGATGCCGACACTCGTGATTGCCCCGGAGGAGAGACAGCGTGTCGGGATAGGTGATCTTCAGGGACCACAGATAAAGGACACACTGGAAAGGGACAGTGGAGGGTTGTATAAGTTCTATTGGCTGATGCAGCTTACTCACTTACCTCTATGCTGAAGTAGCCCCTGTCCACGTAGTCGCCCAGGAACAGGTAACGTGTTGTAGCCGGTGGTCCACCTACTTCGAAGAGCTTTACCAGGTCGAAGAACTGTCCATGAATGTCACCGCATACGGTGATTGGAGCTTCCACATCGATCATGTTCTTCTCTTCGCGCAGCAGATCGGCGCCTTCATTGATGATGCGCAGAGCGACGGATTCGTCGATGCGGCCTTCGAGCAGAAAATGCTGACGCAGTGCTTCGAAATTGGGTTTGCCAGATTTGGGATCGTCGTACACTTCGGACATGGTAAGTTTGTGTGTGGGCGGCAGGGGCACATCTAAATAGCAGCAGCGATTTAATTAATTAGTTTATATACACGCTGCGTATACGCAATGTGCAACGCCTGGGCCAAATTGTTGTGTTAGAGTGCATGTGCGAGTGTGTGAATATGTAAGTGTTGTAGTTGTATTTGTATTTGTTTGTATTCATGTGAGTTAACGAGCTGCACCAACTTATCGCCAATATTTGGCTTGGCTGCTCTGCAAGATTTACGAGGCCCGCACATCTGCCCCTAACGGTGGCATCTGCCAGGGGAAAATGTACATGAATTTTCTACGCTAATTACGAAAATTTTGAATGAGTGAATATAAAAGTCGAACATTGATTGGCACACATAAAAACAATTACACACATACATACGATTTTAAATTGTCTTCATCGAAATTTGTGAATTTTCCGAATTATGGCAATATAGCTTATTGGTCAAATGCTACTCATAATGACTGCATATTTGTTATTTAAATTTTTATTTTTATTTGTATTTATTTTTATTTTTTATTCATCGTCATCCTAATTGAAGCACGTTTTCTAGCTTAGATTTAAGGAAATTAATTATGCATTTATTTGGGTGAAGAGAAAGCACAATGCGATTTGCTAAGATAAGAATAATGTAAACTAGTTTGAAATTTCTGTGCATTATTTTATTTATCAAATTTCTGTTTCGAGCCGATTATCTTATTCATTTTGAATAAAAATAATACTAATAGATTGATTTATTATGAGAAAAACATGTCTAACTGGAAATAAGCTCTAATCTTTCTTGCATTTAAGTCTTAGTAAAGATAAAACGGTATGGTAATTTTAGTACTGTACCATCGACAATGCGCTCCCTGGTCTTTGCATACTGCATTTTCTGTTTGCTGCCACTTCCCGTTGCATCTGTTTCTGTTGTTGCAGTTGTGTTGGATGACTTTGTTGTTTTGCTTGTTGTTGTTGATTTCGTAGTTGACTTGGTTGTTGCTTTGTCCGTGCTGCCACTTTTGGACAGCGACGATTTTCTCGTGAGCGAACTTCGAGTCGTAGTGGACATTTTGGTGGCCTATTTATTTATTAGGCTTTTTTGTTTTTTTTATTATTATTATTATTTTTTTTTTTTTTATATATATTTAGTTATTGTGTGTCTTTTAGCTGACTTTTTGTACACTAAAAATTCACAATTTTATTAGATTTTGTACTTTGTTGTTTGTGCTAAAATTTTTAGATAATTTTTTATATTTCTTTTTTATTTGTATTTTTAATGTGGGGATTTTATGAGACGAATTTTTGTTGTGCTGAAAAGTTAGTGGACACTAAAAATTCAAAAAAATTATTTGCCTTTGGGTGAGACAAAAACACAACACACACACGCAAAATATATTCAAACAAACATGTGTGTAAGTATGTATATATTGGGTAATAAATAAAATTTGTTGTTATTTGGTATATGTATATTTAAATACATATATTTCTACATATATTTTATTTATTTATTTATAGCCAGGCACTATACCTATAGAGACACAGCTTTACCCGACAATGTGTATTAAGACACATTCATAGTAGAATATAAATGCCTGGCAATTGATTTATCAATTTTGTGCAATTATTCACTAAATTAACTTTTCAAAATGTTTTTTCTAGTTATAACACTTGGCATAGGACTACTTAAGAACTGATCCGTTTAATTGATGATACTCGATGCTTAGATGAAGGACGGAAAACTAAATTATAAAACAGACACATTCATAAACAGAATGTATAAAATAATATTAAATTTGTATTTATTAATAAAATATATCTTTGGTCACACTTTTGCTGCTAATCCTTGTGTACACTATTTGACGCGTTAACGTAAAGCCATTTCCACCAAGTTGGCGCGTCGTGATTTCCCTCGATACTGAGCGAAAAGTTTTCGTTTTGAATTTTCGCGAAAAACCAGCAGCCTAACGAATCGGCAGACAACATCAAAGACACATTAAAAACAACGATCGAACGCATCGACAAATGGCGAGAGGCCGCTCGGCTCTGTCGCCGTCGCTGTCGCTGTCGAAATTGGCGTCGCAGCAAAAGTTGCTGCCCTTGAGTGCGTTGCCTCTGTTTAAAATAAAAAAGAACCTCTCTCAAATCTCTCTTTTCATAGTATTTACATATATTTTATTTATTTGGTTAATGTGACACACGCGAGAACAAACTGTTGTTGGCCTCCATAAACAAAAGCTGCTCCGATCCTCCAAGCAACATCCGTTGCAAACGATCCATACTCTCAATGTTTTTCAACTTGACCGTGAGTCGATTCGATACGTCGTCGTCCTCTGTCTGTCTGTCTGTCCATAATTTAATTGTGTGTGTGTTTGTGTGAGAAAGTGAGTGTGTGTGTGTTCTCGGGCGAAAATTGGGCGCCAATAGGTGGGTGTCGCTATAATTATACATAGTCTTGACTTTGTGCGCACCTCGTGCAAAAACATATACATATATTTTAAATACACAAATACTCGTATATTTTATTCACTGATCTCTTTAAATATGCTAGTTAATTGCTCGCCGGCTTGCACGAAAGGCGTGTCGAGATTTAAAAAAATATGTTAAACAACAAGGCGTAAAAATGATATTTTAGTGTAATCGTTGCATATGAGAATGAAGAATAATTTTTGTGCTTTACTTAATCTGTTAATAGAATGAACGAAATGATTTTAATGGATCAAAAAGTAAAAAACTTCTTTAAAGAGTATTCTGATTTAATTTTGATTTAAATATTACATCTTGAGTAATCTTGATTTTAATTTTTTTTTATTTAATTTTACGAAACATAGTGTATTTCCTCTTCTGCTTACCTCTAATTTAGTTTCTAAAACAATTTTATAGAAATTTTAGAAACAGCGGCAACATAAGCTAAGAAAGCGTGGCGATATTTTAATAACACTTTGTTTCTGATATTGTTGTTGTAGTTGTCGCACCCTGTTGCGGTTATTTTTCTTGTTGGTGTTGACATGTCTTGATGGTCAATTAATATGTGTTTATCCCAACAAAAATTCCCTCTCGTTAGCCCAGAAATGTCATGACAACTACAGAGAACGGTTTTTGCTGAGGGATGAATATGGCTAAGATTTGTGTGCATTCATTCCAAACATTTGAACGTAAACAAGTACCGAAATAAGGACAAACGTATAAATTAACTAATATATAGAAATATAAATGTTCCACAGAGTAACAATATTTTGCTGTTTACTGGAAAATAATTTAATTTTTTCTAAATAATTTTTTCATTTAAAAAAATTTTGTTTTTTTTTTGGCACTGTCTGCAACTTTGTCCACACATCTGCACGTATGATTATTTGTTATATTTAAGAAGAGGGGGTAAAGAGTTTGGTTCAATAGGATTTGGCAGTGCTCACTGTTTTATATACTAATGTCATTTTTATACGCTGTACTTATTGAAAAAGGGTAATCAGGGTATACGCATATGTATATTTTTATATTATATATATTTTAGAGCTGGGACTCCATAAGCACACATAAGCATGGAGTTTGTTTAAGGGTATCTTATAGTCGAGCACTTCATAACATTAAGACTTTTACTTGTTGCTGTTGTTTCAGATATGGATCTGACCACTTCTTGGTCAACGCAGCGCACTTAAAGAGTCATCTTGAATTCATCTGTATGTGATTAATTTGAACACACGGTTAATAGATTACAAAAATGTTTTGTTTGGTCGTCTGCCATTTAGCTGTTATAGTCAAGCAATCGACCGTTTTGTTTACATATAGTACATTCTATATAGAGTACTTTTTGACTGCCCAATTTTAACCTAATTTTGTTTAAAAATATTGCTAAACTATTCAGTTGTCGTGGTGAGTCAAGTCCCTCGCATATCAAAGTTGACACTTGTACAATTCATTTCAGCACATGTTTTGCTTTTTATTTTGAATTTCAAATTGTATATTTGTTTATTTATAAGCGCGTACAAGGTATACATATATCGTGCGCTCGAACACTAAAATATAGTACTTATTTATAATACAATGTTTTTTACGGTTTGTTATTGGCTGCCTGGCATATAAACAAAACAGCACCAGCAGAAACAGATAAGTCAAAAATAGAAAAAAAAAAATATATTGACAAGCAACAAAAACAATTCATTCATTGTTTGAACTTGTATTTTTTGTGTGTGTCTTTGTTTCGAATTTTTGTTGGCTTTTGAATTACGTATGTAATTTGGTTAGTTCCATGGGAAATTATGCATTGAATTTGCGCAGCTTAAATTTAATTGTTAAAAAATAGCATTCGTTTTATATTTATTGGAATGACCTTTTTCTTTGCCTGTTTCTAATATATTAACTGCCAATAAGATTTTATCCGTAAATGTAGTTCTAATTATCTTTGAATGCTGTAATAGTGACAAGCTTTACGTCATACTTAGCGAGTGCACCAACCGTTGCTACGAGCTTTCTATGAACTTAACAGAAATGCAAAACTACGCAGAGTTAGCTTAACAGAGACAATAACATTGTACAGTTTTTTTAGGTGCTGCTTTTCTTATGTTTGCGGCCGCCATTTTATAAATTGATAAAGTTTACAGTTATCATGGCTTTTGTATCTTTGTGGCATGTGTTTTAGCCTTTTGACCTGCTATCATAGCTATCCACCGAAACTGTTTTCCTTTTGTTTGTTTGGGATTTGCCAAAAAAATCTTTAGATAAAAAACCTATATAAAATTATGCCGAATTGATTTATTGACTTAGTTATTTAGGCTTTCATAGACAGGACTCGTTATTTTTGTTATTGTTGGCGGACCTAGCATATTTTGGGTGGTAGCAAACCTTCTTCTCATCTCTTTTTTCATTTGTTTCGCTTCTGTCAGTTCGCAGCTAAGTATAACAAGGGCATAAGAGCCAGTTCAAATATTTAGTTTTCATTTATGCGTTTTTCTTTTCAATGTTATTTTTTCTTGTTTGGACCCACTTAAGTGTAACTCGATTTACACTGCGAGTAAATAAATACGAAAAGCTGCTACTAATTGAAAACCACCCAAGTTCATAATACATATTTATTTGTGGGATTTGAAGTTTTGTAATACGCAAAGGCAAGAAATCAGGTAATTAATGGCTATCTATTTATTGCACAACAGCTTAAGTTAAAATTTGGCTTTGATATAAAGATTATTGTCGTTAAGGATATTATCAGTACTCAACAATTTTAATTCTGTTGTTAATTCTTGTCTGAGCTTTGATATTTTATACAGTCATTAAATGACCGATAAATTTGGCTTGTGACTGAAATCTTCTAGCTCGACTTTGATTTCGGCTTTGATTTCTTCACCATCTATTTTTTTCCATTCATTATGAAATACACGCTGGCACATTAATTGACTCATCCACGATTCATTAAACAGCAGCAGCAGCTTTGCCTCCATTTAGGCTCCATCGGGCGGTGCAATCGTTGGGATATATTTCTGCTAGATTTGATTAATATGGGCTGCAAATTGGTGCCACGCTATCGACGCACGTAAATGATTTTCATTTTCCAATCATAACAACATTCGTGCCTGCACTGCCAATCAGCGGGTGCCACACTTAAACAAACTCACACCCGTAACCATTCCATGAACCAAGCTTTTATACATACCAAAATGATTCGGAATAGTCTTTTTGGCTTTTTTTTTGCTGCAATCAGGCAAATTGAATTAACATATTGGGCTCGTGGGCGAAATTATGAGTAAAACTGAGCAGTCAAATAAGGCGGACAGGATGTGGCAGGGTGTTGATTGTGTGCATAGTTGTTGCTGTTGTTATTATTGCTGTCGTTTCTGAAATTGGGTGGATAGCAGCAACCCTTCAATAATTTATGGCCTCATGCGCGACTTGTTTGCTTTTGTTAATGACGATAAAGTAAAAAGCACAAAGTGCCAGCAATTGGTAGCTGCAGCACAAGCAACAGCAGAAGCAACAACAGCAGCCACATTTGCTGCACCAGCAGCAGAAGCAGCAGCGCTCGCAAAAAAGTTAATTAAAAGTGCAATCAAGCAAGGACGAGCACCAGGACGACATTTAGCCTGCAACGACGAAATGGCCATCCAAGCCTGAACTTCAAAACGTGGCTTTAGCCTCCCGGTTTACTCAGCAGCGTCCTTATTTCATACGTACCAAAAATGGTTTGCTGTACGACATAAGCCTTAGTACAAATACGAGCACACACTTCCATATTTATCACACAGACACACCCATTAATAGCTGCAATTATAAGCGTCATAAATTATAAACGTCGACAGCAATCGACGATTGGCAGGAAAGTAGGGAAGTTATAGGGTTGTGTAGGGTGGGAAAATCCTTTTAATTGATTTCCTTCGATTCTCTCTTTTTCCAACCAATTTGTGTCCTTTGTACCGTACGCTCAGCGATAAGAATTTGCTATCATTTTTTTGCTTCTTCATTTCTCATCAATTCTTTTCCTAGGTGCAAACCCATAATTAATTCCGTATTGTCCATTATTATTTCAAAGTGTTTCCCCACGCAGCTTGAGCGCATTTTCATTTTCAGCTAAAATAAATTAATTAAGAACATTCAAACTATGATTTTTCTCTGCAAATAGTCGACTTTAACATCATTAGCTAGGACAAAGCTTCACAATGTTGCTGAAACAGATTTCTCCTTGACATGTCATAAAAAAACTCATTAAGCTTGCTACCCTTGTCAGAGTTATGATGAGTGGTTAAGTAGAGTACTGCAACTTTTCCAAATCATCTTTTAATAATTTTTTAAAGAAACCTGAATCTTAATTACGATGAACAGCCAAACGATCTCAGTTTATCAGTCTGATTACTTTTTTGAAAACTAATTCATTAGATTTTAAAGTTATTTATTGTCTTAATGAATAATATGTGGGAATTTAATGGAAATTTTTATTATTTATTTGCCATAAAACTCATAGTTTTACATGTAATGTTCTTATGCCAAAAAATCTATGATGTTGAAACTGTCTACAGGTTGTACCCTTTCGTTAGGAAATATGTTTTAAATCTAAATTAAAAGTCTTTTAAATTACAACTAATGGTTTATCATATAAAATATGCATCATTGTTTTATTAGGGAATTTTTCTTTTTTGTTGAAATTCTATATTTATTATTTAGTGTATATAATAAGTATACAGATACATACACAATACTAATACGATTATAAGCTGTTTTAATAAATGCAAATTTACAGTTATAACTTTTCAATTATTAACTATATTAACTATGTTAGACAAGCAAGTTAAGTTATCCTGTCATTAATAAACTTACATATATTAAAACATTACAAGCATTGACAATTCTATAAAATATGCACAAAAGGGTCAAAAACTAAAAAGTGTTATTAAAATCATTGCTTATAAATACTTTTTTTTATATATGTATTTATACAACTAATAGACTGTCAATCCTTATTGATTTTAAGTATGAAATAAGATACTTTCAGATATTTATGTCAACAATTGTAATTCAATTGGCAGCCATTTTGTAGCCCGTGTATTTGTAGATGTAGATTTGTAGATTTGTTGATTAATTACGTAAAAGTTTATTACTGCTGGGCTTATTGCAATGCTAATTACAACTGTAGATGGCCGTTTTCAATGGTTCTTAATTGGTGATTGTGGTCCATCATAAGTAGGCGTCGAAACATTTGTCAAATGTCAAAGTATTCTAAGGGATCGACCCCGAATTGCCGGAATATCCCCGCTTAAGTGAAAATACTGTTTACAAGCAACAATATTGAGTAATTAGAAACTTTCACCTCGGGCAGCTTAGACAGCTGCTGTTGAAAGTATATAGCCACCCTCACTCCGAATTACAACTGGGGGCATGGCCTTCGACCTGGACACGCAAACATTTTGAGGCGCGTGCGTTGAACGGTTTTCAACATTTTGATTTGATTTTCCCGCTGGCGTCGCTCCTACAGCCAATTAAAAATAACTTAACTGCGCGTTATATAAATTTAATTGTCAAGTTTTTCGCTTGGGCAAATTTAATCAGCATTTTGCTCTTTACCCTTAGCAGACGTTTTCTCTGTTCTATTTCCTGCCAAATCATATTTATTTTTTATTTGTAATTATATTAGACATCTGGAATGGTATATCTGTGCGCCGCAACTCAACAGCTGGACGGCTCAAGAGTAATAGATACTTATAGTACTCTTCGACAAGGACAAAATCGCTTGTCAGGCTTGTTTTCTTCCACTTTTTTCTTCTCTGCACTTTCACTGGCTACTTGCACCCGTATTATGCTTTCTTGGTATGAGCAATGGCTTCGGAGTTCAAATGGCGAAGCTTAAATGGTAGCTACATTTTGTAGAGCTACTTGAACATGCTTTCAGTGCAAATGCTTTAGATACTCTATTCTTTTATTTACAATTTTTCATTTTATCATTGTAAGTTTAGTTCTTCATTATAGTATAGTATACATAATTATAAAAAGACAGTTTATTTTTTTATCATGTGGCAAAGTAACGTATAAGCTTTAGAGGCTATGACGCATTACTTTATGAATACAATGTCCTTATAATATTAATTTAAAATACAAATTTCAAATAATGAAGATTATTTCAAAATATCTTCGAATTTGTGTAATATACGAAATTATATTTTATAGTGTGTGGCAGCTTCGTTGTAATAAAATGAGAAATTTATAATATTTTTCCAATCTCGTTTTGGTGTTCTGAAACATATATATGCGGACGAGTTGCAACGGTGTGTGTGTGTGTGTGTGTTTGAATTTGTGTGCTATGCACTCAAGTAACAGCTGCAAATGAGAATTGCAAGCGAAACTTAACTTGGGTTCGGTTTGAAGTGCAGGGCAAGCATCAGGCAAGTGCTGCTCTTCGGTTTAGCTTAGCTGAGGTCTGGCGTGTCCTATCCTGGTCGGGTACTCAGGTCAGGTTTGGACATAAGGTCCTTTCGTCCGTGCACAAATCAACATTAAGTGCATGAAGCTCATGTTACTGGATAGGAGATCCCTTGCCTGGCCCCACAACTGGCACATGCAAGTGTCAAAGTTGCATGTTATTGCATCAACATTTTTTTCTCTATTTCCTTCCTTACTCTTTCTCCACATATACGTCTATCTCTATCTGTAAGCTATTTAGCCTCTATCCAGTGTCTTAAAAGTGTCAAACTAGAGTTGTGGTTGTTTGTATATACTTGTGCTATATTTGTATTTTGTTATCATTCTCCAAAAACAGAATCCTGCATTTACACTGATTAATTGCATTTCAAATGCTTTCTCCTTGCAGCAGACAAATGTTTGACAAGTGGTACATGAAGGGGAAAGAAGTGTTTTTGGAATTTGTGGTTGCACCGCAGAGTGCAAACAAGCAAATTCATTAGTAAAAGGCTCAAGAACAAAAACGAATTATCGAATGCGAAAGAGTTCTTAAGTGGAGTCTCGATTCAAGTTGAAATTGCAGCTTAACTTTTTCAATTTCAAATGCGTTGGCCAAAAATATAAAACCACCTACGTCCAAAGTGCTCACACACACACACACACAAATCCATATACAAAACATGACCTACATTTAAAGAGGAGTACAGTGAAACAGAGGAAAGAGCGGTCCCGACGAAGTGTAACTTTTCCACTGTTGAGTCAACGCATTGAAACAATTTTATGCGC
This sequence comes from Drosophila pseudotalamancana, assembly GCA_037075185.1. NCBI lineage: Eukaryota > Metazoa > Arthropoda > Insecta > Diptera > Drosophilidae > Drosophila > Drosophila pseudotalamancana. The sequence continues at coordinate 91,121 of JBAMCK010000813.1, read as the reverse complement.
TATGCGTGCTCTGGCTACATGAAAAGCAAATCGAAGATGAAGTAGCTAGACATACAGCTGGGGCTAGGCGGGCCACTAAAAGTTTGGGCCAGAAGTTAAGCACTGGCCACAGTAAGCAGCAAAAACAAAAAATAAATACGAAAGTAGATTGCTCTAGTCAGCAAGCCCAAATTGAAGATACCCTTAACGCAGCACTGAGGTTAAAAAAAAAAACTAAAATAAACTACTTATATATTTTATATGCCATAAAATATGTTTTATATTTTGAAAATATACGAACAGATGGACGGACTTGGGTAGCTTAAACAGCTGTTCTTTATTATCACCAATTCATTTATTCTATTTAATCGGAGAATATACTTTCTGACTATTATATATATTTGGATAAACTAATTATATCCTATTTTATGATTTTTCTAGCTTCTCAAAGAGACATTCGAAAGTGTTTCTTAAAAAGTTCGGGGTACCCCTTACTTGAGCTTTAGCAACAACAAAAGTCAGTTGGTGTAATCTCTTAAAAGCAATCGGAAATTGGCAGCATTGTCATAAAAGAGTAACATTTCTAAACATAGCGAGTCAAAATTTTGAAACTAAAGCACAAACAGTTGGTTCTTTAACGATTTGCACGAGATGGACGCAAATTTTCTTTATCTGGCTTAATAATTACCATCGAGACTACAAACTTAAAATAAATTTAAAAAAAGTACCATTTATCAGGCATACTATACATTAACTATTTTAAAATATACTTAACTATGATTGTATTTTTGACATGTTGTATTAGTTCTGTTTTTTAGTGCTTGCCCACTAAGATTACACATTATTCGTTGTTTTCCCAGTGCTCACCTTTATTGTTCAATATTCATTTCGAATTGCTCTATCAGCTGATCATGATGATTGCAAAATCATCATTTTGGCCATTCCCTTGGATCAAGCAGTCTGTCTGTACGACTATACAGCCTGATACAACCTGCTCGCCCACTGCGTGTGTGTGTATCAGAGTGTACCTGAGGCAAGCAAACTTAATGGTCTGCACATTTTCCATGTGGCACATTCTGCGTTTTTGATGGAAAAAGTTTAATAGCTTTCGACAATAAAACTTCAACTATTATGTAGAAGAGAAGCAACATTTGCCTCTCGTTCAACTCTTAGCTCCGAGTAGCATATATACACTCGGTGTCAGTGATAGGGACATTGTGGAGTACAGGAGCAATTGGTTTCTGCCCGACCCCGCTCCACTTATGTGGAGTTTATAGGCAGTCACAGAGGCCAAACAGCACGTTGGTATTAGATAAGCATCCGAAGCAGCACCTGAGCCTCAACGGCTTCTGGCACTCTTCCTACTGCCTACTCACTGCTCGTTCCTAGTTCTGGGGCCTTGGCTTCCTTTTGGTTTTTGGACTTTATTGCGCCCCGGCTCATTGCCTTCTAATATTAAATTTCAGCTTAGTTGCTGTGTTAAGTTCATTGTTAGAGTGTGTGGATAAGCTGCTTAGCTGCTTGCTTATCAGACTCTGCATTTGGTTTTGTTTATTTTGCGCCTCTTTCGATGGCTCTATTTGGCTATAATACTAAATGCTCCCATGCATATAATTAAATTTCTGCGCTTGTTTATTAAAATTGTTCGGCCAAACTTTCCAAACTCGAAGTTAAGCGAGAATTATATGAAATACTACTTCCAGTTCTTGGAGCACACCTTCTGTCAAGTAATGAAAAACTTTCTCGGAACAAAAAGAAATTATAAAAAAGAAAAGGAAAATTTAGTCTATGATAAGCATTTTCCTGCAACATCACTACACCTTCTTCTTTTTCTTCATTTTTTTTCGCATTCTTCTCAACTTATGAATACTTTTCCTACGTTCTTTTTTTTTTATTTGTGCCTTGGCGTAACAATTTACAATGCAAAAGGAAAAAGACAAATTGATTTTAATTGTAAATTGTTAAGGAAATGTAGTTTTTTCATATTTCTTCTTTTAACAACTTTGCCGGAATTCATTCGATAATCGAGTTTTTCTTATAAAATATTCAACATTTCAACATTTATTAATATTTATGGGCAATACTGTTTAATTAATTTTATTAATTTCATTTGTTCTGGGACTCCTTTGTCTTTTTTGGATAACTTTTTCCTTAATCTTTTCAAAAATGATGAATGAGTTGTAGTCATTGAGATGTTTTAATCATGCTATGAGGATTTGGGAATACTACTTTAATCAGGCTCTTAATATCTAAAGGTAATTGGCAGGGGCGTTATAATGTTAAACAAAACATTTTTGAATGCCAGGTTAAGTGGAAAGTGGATAAACAATTAGCAATATTTATGGACTGTGACGTTTCAATTCTACTACTCGTCCTTTTTTTACTTTATTCTCGCAGGGCATAGATTAAGGCGGGGAATGGAGTTGGCGTCATTTCAATTTTACTGGCTCTTTGTGCTGAGCATTGTTATTAAAATCAAATATGCATCAAGAGAAGCCAGAATACTCGGCAAGTACCCAGCAAATAACACAAAAGCACTGCATCAGCAGTCGCAACAACAGTATCACAAGCGAAATCAGAAGCAGTAGCTGTAGCAGTAGGAGTAGCAGTAAGTAGCAACAGTAACAGTGGGAGTCATCCGGACGTATCCCTTTAACCCATTTATGTTATCCATGGCTCGCAGCTGTCACAGTCTAGCAATTTGGTGCCTTTGTCTTCGCCCTCGAGCCCATCCCAAATTGAAGGTCGTTTGCAGTTGGACGTGAACACACATATATATACATACACACAAACTGCTGTTAAATTTATTGTTTCCCAATAAATGCAAAGTTTTTGGCAGCTCCCACAATGCGGAGCAATGCGAGTGTATTGCGGCAGCCGCAATTGAATCTGCCCTTTTATGTGTATGTGTGTGTCCGTTACTGTTGTTGTATTTGCTGCCACATTTATTGCCAGATCGTCTGTCAGTCACTGGGGAAATTTCAGCTGTGTTGTTCGCACAAACAGTCGAACATTTGAACATTCGAACAGACGCCCAGCTTCTCGCCGCTTGCCACACGTGTGCTTCGTCTCGAATGCTGATGTCAGTGGATACTGTTTGCCGCAATGCCGCTCCTCACAATGACAAGCATATTCAAAACAAGTTTGCTTCGATGCATACATATATAATAAAGGCATATATATGGATACACACAATAATGTGTAGAGCCACATTTTTGCGGACATGGCGAGGGCAAACTTTACACATTTGCCGCTATTATTATAGCGCTTGTATATGTAACCCAAGCATGAGAGTCTTTCTTTGATTTTAGCCAGGTTTACATAGTATATAATGTAATGATAACGGTAACAGTACAGCTCTAATTTGTAATCTTTAAGTTATCAATCAATGTTTCCTTTGCGAATTGTAGTGATAATAGAAAAGTTTAAAACCGTAAAGTTGGGATTTTTAATATATTTTCGGAGTTAATTATTTAGTCATAGTTTTCAGAGTATAACCTGATAAAAATAAGAACTAATACATTTTCTTCGAGGTACTCTTGGTGTGTCAATTGGTGAGTCAGGGAATTTTAAAATAGGTCATAATCTGTTCCTCAGATTTCTTATTTACGTGGCATAGGCAATGGTATAGACAATGACATTGTAGCAGCAGCAAATGAATGATGATGAATGATAAGGAGTGTGATATTATTATTATTAGCAAATAAAATTACGTCTGCGATTTCGACTGTGCTTTTTCTTTTTCTGTTTCTTGATTAGAGCCTCATTTAAGCTAAATGGTAATGCTACAATACAAGCAAGTACTTTGGTGGCCATTGACGAATAGTCTCGTATTGCCTTTCTAATTGTTAGCTCACATGGACTCAAGCTTCTTGTCTGGCAAATTTCTAAGTAAAAAGGGATATACATTAAGATACGTTTAAATTATTCTGCCAGAAAATGTCAAAGCCGATAGCTGTAAAATTAAAATCCAATTTATTTGCGTACTATTGTAAGCTTGTAAATGGATCAAAATGCATGTGGGACTGTATGTAAGTGTGGGTATACGGATCTGAGTGAAGCTACTTTGTTTATTTTAAATTTAACAGCTGTCCTTTGAGACAGCACTTTATTATACGATTTTCCAATTACAATTTGACTGTCAGCTTTCAATTTGGTCAAACAAGCTTTTCTCGTTTTCTGCATCAATTTAAGCTCAACGTAGTTAAAAGTTAAAATATCTCTTTGCTATTATCTGATCAATTTTATTATTGTCGGCGCACATTTCACTAAGCGGCTTAAATGAATTTTCCAACATTTTGGGTACGGTTGCTTTTCCGAAAACGAAAACAAATTTGAAACTATTTATTTACTTATAGCATCAGACGGCATTGTTGTTTGTTAGTCCTGCTCGGCACGACAAAGAAATAAGTTGACACATTTTGTGATTGTTTACAAATTCGGGCAGTCACGCCTGTCCTGTTCTGGCCAACTCCTGGGCCGTAACCTGGTACTGAGTGGGACCAACAGGAGCGCAAAACTTAATCCAAACTTTGCATAAAAGGCATTTTGTTGGGATTTGTATCCCTAGCATGTAGTTTTTGTTCTATTTGGGTAAACTTTGACCTGACTATAGATTGTGTATTTTCTTTATATTCCTTACTTTTTTCTCGAATAGAAGAGCAGACATGAAAGCAGAAATTTAGTGCGTGCGTGAGTGTCACTTGTGTTCAAATTTACCATTGTTGCAACTGCCACAAATTTTGGGCCATGATATTTTGTCAAAGTCAATGACTTAAACCAAACAAACCATCTCAACTTTTAACTTGAGAGAAGGTTTTCGGATTTCAATCAAAAGCTTTATAAAAGTAAGATATGTCTAAGCATATTAAAATGTTGTCGATATTTCAAGCGAAGGAGTTTAAGGGGTTAGTCAGGATTTTGTGAACTTAAAGCTGATTTGGGCATTAAAGTTCTGTAGTTTCAATAAAAGTTTTGTGGAATGTTAGACGGAACAACTGTTGTGCAACTTTTTTAAGCAATAAGCTGAATTTAGTTGGTTTGAGTTCCTAAAAAATCCAAAAAATGCAAAAATAAATTTTGTATTTTAGAGAGCCCAAGTTCACGTTTGTGGAACGCATTTTCATCCCTATCACATAAAATTAAAACAGTTAATATGAATAGAAACAGAACTTTTTATGGCAACAATAATTAAATAAGTAATTACGTTCAACCGACAACGTAAGTATCTGCTTTAGTGTTATGATGCCATTTATTTACTTTATTTTAAATACGTTATAAATATGAAATAACACTTTAAACACCTATTTCATAGATCTAAACACTATTAACAGGGATGCTGGGCAGAAACGCCTTTCCTATGCCAAAAAGCTTGGCTACTTTAAGAATAAATTAACTTGTGCTAAGTGTGCGTCTTGGAAAACTCAATCAAATATCAATTTGTATTTAATGGCAAATTGAATGCGGTGCCGAAAAAGTAGGCAGCTCATTTGAGTTTTTGCCCTTCGCCAAAACGAAACTCATGTGAAAACGCTATCAACGCAGCCATTTTAACACCTACGTTTATGACATTGATTGCCAGCACGCACAAGGCACACACGCATACACGTGCACGTGTGTGTGCCTACCTGAAGTGTGTGCACCAATAAACCCAAAAGGGATTAATTAAATAATTTATATGTGCTTTTGTTTAGTCGTAAGTTGATTAAGCAATGCTCACACATATTGCAAAGCATTAAACGTGCGTGTAACAGCCTCCCTTCTATCCACTAACCCCAGTTTGTGTTTCTCCATATTGCTTTTATGGCGTCCCTGGATCAAATTGTTTCGCTTGTAATGATAGACAAAGGCTTCAGGCTTTTGACAGCGCAACAATGTGTGCCACTTAGGAGGGAGTTTGGATGCTGAAGTTGCGAACACTTTAGAGGCTTTGTCAGCTATTTAGCTTTGAGATAAAAAAAGCGCCATTGTACGTTTGATTCGATTCGATATTGCTTGCTAATCAGCTAACACCTTAGCAGGAGCTTCAATTCTTTGTGAATTACAGCATGTTTTTGAAATTCTCCCAAATGTTAAGTTTTAATTAGACATGTCTAATTAACAACCATCGAATCTGTCTACCATATCAATTCATTACGTTCGTAAACAAAATAATTGGCATACAATTGATGCGGTCATCTTACAACACTTAGAGTGCATTGAATCGACATTGTCACCTACCCCAATTAACGGTTCATTTACTCTACTCTGCCCAGTCAATTAATTCGCAAACTTCAGTATAGTCCTTAAACTCAAGGGCTACCTTGAATGGAAATTATATAATTTATGTAAAATAAATGTTTTTTAGCGTTCACCGAGCATTTTATCTGTGGTCAATCAAGAGCTAGGTAAGTATTACATTAAATATATTAAATCTAATTAATTTGTATAATTACGGAGTATTTCCTAGTCACGTAAAAGTATAAGTTTTCTTGTCATATTACTGACATTTGCTCATATTAGATTTTAATCAGTTAAAATTTATAGTTGTTGAAGTGCAGCTGTCGCAGCTTCTGCGCCAATTGTTGTACATATTATGCCGATGATTAAATACCCTTTTCGACGAATGGATGAGTTTTTTTACGTTGAAAGCTTTTATTTCTGAAAACCTTTGCTTAAAAAGGTTGTAAGAGCAGAAATTCGTTAAGATATTTTGACAAAATAAATGTCATGTTTATTTAAGTTTCTTCAAAAGACGGAATCTTACATACATGGTATAAACTCTGTTGTTTATATTGATTAAAATTATTTATATTTCTTTTTGTTTGTTTCTCCTTTAATGATTAACAAAATGTATGATAATGTTATAGTACCCTGTTAATTGGCTTTTAAGTAGTCATTGACGTGGCGAAACAAACGCGTCAATGTGAACTACTGTTGATAAACGCGGCAAGAGGATATCCGGTTGCCGCTCAACGAACACGATGTAGAAGAATAAGTAGTCTAACAATAACAACAGAATACAAATACAGAAAATAGAAATGGAAATCACAAAAGGCGTTTTGAAATTTGATTCATCCTCCATATTGCTTAACATCTCTCTCATTGACCAGCCTTTTGCTAGCTAGCACGAATCCACGCAGTAGCAACATTGTTTTTAATATCCGCTTAAATTGTTGTTTATACAATGTCGCTTCGAATGAGCTGCATAGTTGCCACTGCGCCGTACAACAACCTCTCCTAACCATTTTGCCATTGTTTGCTGTGGTAAATAGTTGTGGCTTCTAGGTGCTGCTTCAGCTGTTGCTGCCATAAAGCAAATTGTTGTTTATTGCCCGACAGAAGCTGATTGTAACTTAAAACACTGCATTTATTCCCCATCTGCGATTACAATTTTGCATATGCTGCTTTAACTGACATAACTGGTATGCCACATGTCAAATGTGGCACGGATCATAAATAAATTCTAAATTCTATAAAGTATAAGAGTTTATATTTATAAAGCAAGTTTGATTGAAACGTTTGTATTATTATTATAATTTGATTTGACTTTACTTTAAGGCTGATGCAAAATACGAATTGAAAAGAGTTTTGGAAATTGATAAAGACCTAATTTTATGTATCCTTTATATTCTTCTATCAACAGTAGGATAGACTCAATCACTCCACTCTAAAGAAACACACCCAAATTCAACAAAGATGTTTACGCAATTACATAATTTAAAATCTTTTGAATTTCTCTTTAATGCACTTTTAACTCCAAGCCAAACTGTATAACTAGAAGCTGTTGGAAAAGTCTGGTCACATTTTTTTAAACTTATATTTTGACTTTCGACCAGGACTCTGTCAAACAACGTTTTTCCCTCTTTTCTTCTATCGGCCTCACAGAAGTTCCTTGAACATCTGTTAGTTGTAAAAGTTTTTGATTTTCGGGTTTCGGTTTTTGCCTTCGCTTGCTTTTCATTGCGATTGGTTTTACGGAGGGAAAAGCTCTAGTGAGATTTGTATGCAAGTTGTTCGCTAATTGACTATAATGTTGTATTAATTATTTACAGTTGTTTTCAATTCAAGAGGAGTGCAAACAACTACGAACAAAAGTTATAAATACTTTGAAGATTAATTAGAAGCTGCCGCATTATTCGCGACGCACAGCCGAATCCTACAAAACAATTCCAGTTGGAAGGATGATGGAGGAAGACATCCCTTTGTTTCATCAGCTAACTTTTAAAGTTGCAAAAGGTTTTGTAATTTTTCACAGATTTTGAAAGGGCTTGTTTTTGAAGAGTCCCGCAACACTTATATTGAAATTGATAAATTTTATAAAATTTTCATGGCGCTAATAAGTTTACAGTTGCTTTTCATTAAAATCTATTCATATTTGATGTGAAATTGCTTAGGCCGTAGTTGCTACCTAAACGTTGGAAATAAAAAAACACATTTCATGATTTTAAGTTTAATAAAAATGTTGTTGTCTTTTACAAAACTACTTATATAAAACCTATACACATGTTTTGTTTTAAAACACATTCCCTTAGAAGCTGCTTATTAAAAAATAAAATTCACTTACCGTAAACTCAAAAAGAGCTTCCCAAATTGGGGCCAATTTATTAAACTTATTTACATAGTGTACCAAAAAACTGTTTAGAGTGTATGCCCTTAGGAGTAGAGTGTTAGCAAAGGTAGTATGAAGTATATTAAAATAATGTAGGGCATATTAAAATCCTCTAATATTAATTTGGTTTGGAGTAGAGTGCGTTTAGAAATACTTACATTATATGGTTATCTAAATAATGGTCATTTCTTCTTTTGAACAAGATGTTTTATTTATAATCATACTGAAATTCATTTAAATTTAGATAATATAGATTAATATTATAGTTTCAATTAAACCTAAGTAAAGGGAATTAGTAGTCCTTAATTAGATATGTCTGTTTTTAATTGAAAGAAGTCCCTTTCGACTCAAAAAATTTTTTCAAATTGTTTTTACATATGCTCTCAACTTATTTAGGCCATTTTGTTAACTGATATTAAGTTGAAAATAGTTTATGCACAAATACAACTACAAAGTCGGGCTTTGGGCAGTTTGCGCAGTCAGCAAAAACTACACAGGAATTGTACAAAACTGGCATGCTGAGGCCTCGGTGCGTATACTTAATTAACGTCAAGTTTCTATGCATGTGTACAAAAGCCCAGATTTGGGCTCACTACGAAAGCAAACAACATTTGGCAAATATTTAATTAGGCTGGGCATAAGGTGACAGATAGAAAGAGAGGGAGAGAGAGTGAGAGAGAGAGACATAGTGATTTTATCTTTAGTCTTGTTGCTTCAAGGGAATTTATTCAATATTTAGTTGTTAAATATTTAAAGTGGACATTCAAATGCAATTTCAATATTTCTTAGTTTTTAAGCTAGTAGTGGTTTTCTTTATTTACATAAATAACACACTATGTGAAAAGAAAAGCGCAGTGAATAAACATACGCAAATCAGTCGGCATGGAACTTGACTGCTACATACAATTGATTTCACCTGAGGCACCCGATGGGCAAATACAGGTGATGCCAGCCACAAAGTAATCAAATTTAACAGCCAGCCAATGCAAATATGAAGTTAAAGCAGTTTCCTTCGTATTTTGTTTGTCATTTGTCAGCACACAGCGATCGATTCTTAGCATTTCTCTATCTCTTGTATTTAGAACGTATTTGCATGCAAATATTAACACAGCAATTTATTGTCATATAAAGCTCACCATTTTCTGAACTATTTAGAATTTTATTGCACATTTTCCCCAGCCTCGGGTTTCTTTTTTTAATTATGCTCGGCATAAAGTTTTATAATTAATATTGATTATGAACGGGCAAAGGACGGCTATTACCTCTGCCCTTCTGAATTTTCATGAACCTTTGCATTTTTGCATTTCCTGTCCGACCATTCAATATCCGCGCTAATGCATTTCATAAAGATTAATTACAAACGACACGCCGGGGCGCCGGATAGATGAAGTTTTATTGACATAATAACGGAGGAGAATACACTAACACCGTAGTTAAAGCATATGTTTATCTCTTAATATAATATAGTTCATAACTTCATTAATCCAGCGATTTTATTTAAGCAGTGTAATATTTTTTGTATAGGAATTTGACAATATCATCCGGCATCAAAAGTAAATTGTACCTTCCAAACTGTAACTAATTTCCTATTATTACCTATAATTTAATGAGAACTTTAGGTAAGGGTTATATTTATACTCTGAACACATTACAGATGGGTAAGAAGTGTATAATCGTATTGTGAAATGTATGTAATAAGCAGGAGACGGTATGGCGGAATCCAGAAATGAAATGAGAAATGAACATTTTAAGTTTTAAGTTTGATACTTAATTTGTTTAATATAAGTTACTTTTTAGTTTGAGCAACTACAAGATTAGGACTAAAATATAGAGCGCCACAAAAAAGGAACAATTACAATTTTATTTAAAACAATAAAAAATACAACTGTAAGTAGGCAACGAATGTTATTTTTAATTTGAAATGGTTAATAATAAACTGAATGCCCATCCTCTCAAAGAGAAGCTTTCATTTACTTTTTACACTTGAGAGAAACACAAAATTGTGCAATTTCATTTTGTGCAATCCACACGAAATTTTTTGGCCACGGCAACTAGTATATTGGACACACATATATACTCATTTATGCAAGTGTACACACACAGTGTGTGTCTGTCGTATATTGGCATCATGTGGCCAGCTTCCGAATGAGTCATTTTTCATGATTTGCAGTTCTGTTTGAATGGCATCCCATTTGGCTTTTGGGCTTTTTCTGTTTTTTTTCTTTTTCAGCAATGTTCGATGTTTGAAAGGAAAATCATGTAGCCGCATCGTGTATCCTTAGCCTATCGTTTGTTCAAATGACGTATACGACATGTTGCTTGCCGTCCAATTCAATAAAATGTTCGTCTCTTGCATTTGATTGGCAGAGCATTTGTAACAGGGTGTGTATAATTTCAAAGATTGAATCCAGCCGCCTGCTGGCGTCAAAACGAATGTCACGCAATTTGCCGCATAGGATGTAAGGATATAAGGATACAGTATACAATTTGCATTTGTTGCCAACTGGTAGTAAGCGAATGGCTAATTAACTTGCTCATTAAAGCTGTCATTTGGCAATTCATGTTTCACATCTGACTTTTGTCTGCCTCTATCGAAAAGGACCCTTAGAAAACCCTAGAAACAAGAGGAATCAGTCCGTTAGGTGTAATTGCTGGGTATACCCGGTAAATCAGTGAGATTTCACCTGAAGGTCTCAAAATAAAAAATAAAATAAAAAAAATATCGAAATCTTTCATTACTTAATTTTGTAAGTTAATTAAATGAAAAATTTATATGTGAGTATTCATTCATAATCATTCATAATTATGCCCTACTTAGCCTTACTGATAAGCATATGGTTAAGATTTGCTTAATTTAAACAGTTTATAGAAAAAAATTATAACATTCTGGTAAAAACCAACAGTTCACGAATTGTGTTCAACTGCAGAGTGTTTTAGAGAATATGCTAGGCGCAGTTTTAACCAACTTAATTTATAGATTAAAATGTGCAGTTAAATATTAAAGTATACTTTTTGGAGCCTTGGAAAAATATGGCTCTTAAATGGCATATAAATTAATGCGATGTCGTTTCTTTCAAAAAGCAAACCAATTTCATAATATTTTCTTGAGTTTCTCGAATCTTGCCTGGTCGTTTTATGGCCCGTCATTGGATGGTTGTTGTTGCAATCGCTTTGGTTGTCGTTGTAGTTGTTGGTTTTTGCTTTGCCTATTGATGCGTGAAAATTCAATCACTATGCGGCTGTTGCTACTGTTGCGCCCGTTGGGTTGTGTTTTTTCTTGCTGTTTAGTTACATTTTTTTATGGCACGAATATATACTATGTACACGAATTGCTTAACTAGGGTATATTTGCCGGATGGTAAAATTTGGATATACATATATATATATATATTTAAAAATAACATATTGCAGTATTAAGATTTTAAATTGTATTTAGAACTAGAACTGATTATTGAACATATTTTAGTACTATTTTAAAATAATAAACTTAAGGAAAAGTATTGGCTAGTTGGTAAATTTGGTTCATAATGTGTATAGAATTGTTGTTGACACTTAGTTCCTTTTGTAACCGATTTGAATCAGTTTCATGGTGATGTGAAAAAAAAATCAAACGTATACATTTTTATAAAGCGTTAAGAGTAAGAAAATCCATCCATATTGAAAGCAAGTTTTTCACTTAATATTTCATATAAACTTATGTAGCGCATCAAATACTTCGGCATTGCTTTTTTAATATTTGCCAGTCATTTTTTCTGTCGCAATTTTCTTCGCTTTAGCCAATGGCGATTGCGGTTATGAATGTTTTTATTCAATTTCAGCTTATTTCTGTTTTTTTTTTAGTATTTATTTGGTTTTCTTTTGACGACTGTTATCGACTGGCACGATGCACGGCCATAGCTGGTTGGTTGTTTTTTGGGCTTTAAAGCCATAAATTAACTTGCGCAGCATTTAAGCAGCTAACTAGATATGTTGTAGCAGACACCCGCCATAGTCCGTATTATCAAGGAGTAGCAGCTTCAACTTTAACTTAGCTTAAAAGTTTTTTATTGCTGCCAAATAACGAGATTTCTTCCATCAAGGAGCAAGAAGCGTGCTGTGTAAAGCGCATAAAAAGCGGCATTTAAATTCAAGCAATTTCATCTATGAGAGCTCTTCACAGAGAACACCTTCTTCCCACCCCTACATCTAAGTGCCTCAACTAAGGATGCGACAATACTCAACGCTTGTCTACCTGGATCTTGGTTTCCACAAAACCTCACCCTCTTCAATCCTGCTTTAATTGTCTTTACTTTGCAGTGTGTATGTGTGTATGTGTGTGTTTGTTAATACGATTTTACATTTGGCACTTTTTGTATGCGTGCTATTTATGCAATTTTTACATTATCATTCATTGCCCACTTCTTTCGTATCTTAATGCGTATTTCGTATTTGCATTTCGTATTTTGCTTTACACACCGTCTACTGTGCCTAGTACTCTGTTAACACAGTAAGCACGAACAAGTTGGTTTGGATTAGAAGTTTTGGAGTTTATAGCTTGAGCATATGTCAGAAATATATTTAAAAAAAATGATGTGAAGTTAAAATCAATAAAATAATAATTTTATAAAAACTATTTTTGTTTTGCGCATATTATAACATTTGTAGAACGGTATTGTGCTATTCTTCTATTACCAAAAGGGTATTGTCTCGTCGAGTTATTTAGAATATAGCATTTGTTGTCCTCTCATTTTATTTTATTGGCAACTGTCACGTTTGTTTTGCATACGATTGAGCGCTAAGATAAAGTTCATACTTGACTTTACGCATATGAAGTGTTACAACTGCCTTCATGCTGGATAATCGTTTCGCATTTGTTTAATCGAATTAAGGTGAGTTCACACATTTGCTAGCTACTCTTCACTTAAAATTGCTTGAATTGGTAGGGGGTTAAAAGTTTCCTTTGATCTCAGAACAGAGTGCGATGTCAGTCAACTGCCCTTTTACCCAACTGTGAGGGCCTTCCGTCTATTTGTATTTGCTACCTGTTTTTCTTATCAATTTGTCACAATCAAGGCAGCACAACATTTCAACATTTCAACATTTCAACATTTTGGCATTTGAGGGGCTAAAAGTTGCAGCTCGTTGCGTGAAATTTAATCAAATAAATTAGCTATAAAGTTTTATTTGACGCTGTCACCGAGCTTCACGATCTGGCTCCACACGGCGCGTATTCGTAGCGTTTTTTTATTGCTGCCAGTTTAAAGGACTTATTTTTTCTTATTTTGATTCACTGCTGCGCATCAATTAACATTGACAGGCTGGCTACATGAAAGAACCCATGGATTCAGAAATAAATAAAACCAAATCAAAATAAGGGGCAAGGCCTACAAACCACTCTTTTCGACTAGTTTCAATGGAATTTTTTGTGTGTCGCAACAGTTTATACTCGGATGTTTTTCAGTATCCGATTAAAGCTATTTTAATACGGATTCGGTGTTTGAAATACATGTGTGTTGGAATGTGTCTGCTTCTAACGCACATTTTTAGAACGCTTAATTAAACAGTCACTTTTCAGGCTGTCTATTATAGCAAAAGTTAATTAAAAGTTTGTCTTATTTTACTTTTGGTCTTATTATGTGACCTGCTTAGCTAGCTTAACAAGCAGCATATTTGAAGTATTTTAACCCCAAGAAACTAACACGAAAAGATACGCATGAAAATGTTTTTCGTATTTATCTCATAAACATCGATAAACGATTCCCAAATAAAGGAAATACTGTTAGGTGGATATGTAAAAGATGCGAAAGGAGTGTAAAGGAAATCAACAAAGCAGCAAATGGTGCCCACAAAAGTAGGCAACACATTTTTAAATTTTTGACGCAGGCAATTTATATGCACGAAAAAGCGTGGGAGTTGCAAAGGGAAAGGAATCAACGCAAAATTGAATACACCCCGTTTATGAAAAAGCTGAAAGTATTTTAGCCAAATGAAAAAGAAAAGGGAGTTTTAGTTGGGTGCAAATGACTGCGTGATTCTCTGTTCACAGCTGAATTAAAAATTATTAATAAAAAGCTATCTTACTGATTATCAATTGCTTTAAAAAATGGGCTTTACTTTAAACTTTACTACTTTAAAAAAGATACCAACTTTCACCCTAATAAAAACCCAATCTAATCCTTTACAATTTATTTATAGAGCTTAAAAATTGAATAATACAAAAATTCGAAATACAATTTTCTCGTTTATTTTTATTTTGCGGTCGCCATTTTGATCGGCTTAGACTCTGGACACCGTGAAAAATGTGCGCTAAAAGGGCATAAATCATTGTGAATTTATCATAAATCAAATTCAAATTTGTGTATAGCTGCCAATGCCACACCCACTCCGACGCACACACAAACGCTTGGTTTCCTGATACGTATTTGCTTAACGCATACAGACATTCAGATATATATCACACATACATATATTTTATTTATTTATGATTGTTTCAGTTGACTTAGGAGCAGTTTTGCTTTGGCACGGCTCGACATTTCTTTTTACCATTTATGGTTGCATATTCTTGAATGTATATTGTATATTCTATATATTGAATGAAACAAAAATTTTACGAATTTTACGAATTTACGAATGATTAAAGCTAACTGCATCCAACATTCACCTTCACAGTTCGCTTGTGATTTTTCATCCATCGCCTTTTTCATATCTCTCTTCGCATTGCACATATGCAGTATCTACTGTATGCGAATAATCGAATATTCTAATGCAGCTATTCATAAGCTACGTGCAAATTGCCCATTCAGCTTGATGGTTCAGGAGCCGAGGCTTAGGGCGTGGCCGGGTCTTGGTGTCACAATTTGATCGTCCTCGGTAACCACACAATATGTCATTTTGGCTATTGACCATTTCTACTTCTATTTCCATTGCGCCACCCAATTGACGACCTTCTGACACCATAAAAAAGTTTTTATGCGCTCTGCGCTCGGCTCGACGTGCAATTCGGTTCGACATATCTGCTAATTGAATCGACGCTTCGCTCCAAGCAGCAAGCAAGAGCCACAAATGCTCAACTATATACATATATACATAGTACCACGAATTCTAACCATGGATAGCAGTTTGATATAAGTTGATTATGTTTTTCATTGGCTGTCGGTACAAATGCAAATGAAATATTAAAGTTGTTAGAGGTTCGCTACACAAGATTTCTTGTTGTTTCTAGTTTCTTAATTTAAAATTTATTGATCCTCCAGTTTACCAATTGTGTTTTCGGAGTAGAAATTGGATACTACGCTGGGTTAATTTAGTAAACAGTGCCTGATTAAATAAAACCTGATACATGTATATATACATAGGAAGGGAAATAAGCTGAGAAGAATTGGAGTACATTTAGGTAATATTGTATATGTTTTTAATATATACATTACAGTATTTTAGCAGTCGAGTATTCCCTATTGTCAATTGATTTTCGTGCTATTTTCGTTTCATACATATTTTTACTTGTGGCACTTTCGTTGAACACGAACATACATTAAAAAAACATATTTTATCGCACCAAGTGCTCTTGTTTTCAGTCTCATAGCCAGTTTTTTCTTTTTTTTCTGAAAATAAACATTTGAGCTTTATAGATGTGTAAATGTATGTTTGTGTGCTCATATATGTCTGGACGGACTGCAGTCTGTCTGGCCATTCGGCATATCTTGCTGTATCAATGTATATTTTTGACCGTTCGTCTATTCAATAAGAGTTTTTTTGTTAATGAATGAACAACATTTTTCCGTTCGTTCTATTATTTTTTTTTACTATTGTAGCTAAATGCCTGCGGCAGTTGAGGCGGCACAGGAGTTCTGGGTGTTCACATATGAGTTTTTATTAGTTGCTGTTTGCCAATTGATTGGAAATATTTCTTTTCATGTTTCCTACCCAATTGAAAAGACGCAAATAAAAACAATGAAAAATGTTCAAGAAATACAGTACACAATCTACCATATAGCATTTCATGTACAAAACCGCTGCCAGCTCTCCAAGCGCTCTGGAGCGAAGGCATATGAATTACCCCTCTGTTTAGATAATAATAATTCCGAGCATTTTATTTGAGTATGGAGCTTGTGCACTATAGCAAAAAGATTTATGTATGAGCTTTTGCCCTCTGACAGCTGATATTTAGCTTATAAATCTTTAATTTATTTTGTTTTGATTATCGGTTATTATGATGAGCAAATCCATATGGGATGTAAACCAACGCAAAAAAAATAAAAACTAAATATTTGAGCGATTGTTTAGTAAGTAAAATCATTCTGTGTTATGTTGAAAATGCTTCATACGAGTCTAAGTTAACACAAAAGCATAGCATTAAACTTAACGTCGCCCTCGTAAACTATTGTTGGCCGGAACAATAATAATGCAAAATGCACATTAACATAAAAATACATTTTTTGGATTTAATTGATGCTCTTTCGCAAATCCTTTGACGCCCATTCGTCTTATGAATTTTTAATATAGCGCTAGATTAGTAACAGTCTGCTAAGAAGCGCTGTCTCTCTATAAGCTGTAACTGTAATGTTTTAAAATTCTTTCTTTGCGCTCTCTTACTGTTATAGCGCGGAATGCCCTTATATTGCCCGCCACATTTAAACTACATGAAAGTAACATTATCATTAAACAAAAATTATATTAATAGAGTTCATAACTTTTTGTTAATTTTTTTTCAAAAATAATACAGTATTATCATTACTTTCTTAGTACTTTTTTGACAATTACTACAGGTGTTTCAGTTTCTTTTCAGCGTTCCGTAGCATTTCTCTCATGCTAAAAATGTGCCGTACCAGCTCTCTAAGCACAAATAAAATGGAATACCAAAGAGAACACGAGAGAACGAAAAATACGAAGCTGGCACTCACGCAACTTAACAGAAGTTGTGGATGTCCGAACGACCCACTGACATATTGATACTGTTACACAGACGGCAATGCTTGTGATAACAGCCCGCAACAGTATGCGTAAGCAGCGCTCTGAGAGCCATCAGCCACTGTTAACGTTATGTGGCTGTTACTGGAACTTCGTTGCTGCTTCTGTTATTACGCAGGCATACAGGTATGTGCCGAGGTTGGCGCCTCTGCTACTACCCATCTTCGGTGTTGGCTGCTGTTCGCCTGTTGTTCGCAGCCGACGTCGTCAGCTATCTGCCGCTGCTTCGCATTTCGTTTTGTTGCTCGGCGTTCGCGTCTATTCTGAATTTACAGTTAAACTTGCAAAGTGCGCGCATCAGGGCAGCGAAAAGTGTTTAGGCGGACGAGAACAGCGACGCGTCCGCAATTTTCACGCGCTGTGTTTTCAAATACTTTTGGGGGATGCGCGTTACGTTTTGCAAAAAAAGCGAAGCAAACCCGTTACAACAACACCGTTAAAACAGCAATATCAACTGTCAAAAATTGAAATACGAGTTCTAATGAATAAAAGCAAATAAAAACAAATCGAGATTTCGACACGGTAAAAAACGGCAATTATTGAAAACAAAACAAAACTACACAACTGCGTGTGCTAAAAAAAGAGTATTTTAAATAGTGCAATTGTTGTTGGTGCGTCAAAAATTTGTGTGGAAATTGAAAAATATTTTAAATTGAAATGAAATTGAACCAAAAAACAGGCTATGAAAAATATATATGAGAATTGTGTACTATATAAAGACTCCAGTGAAAATAAAATACTTAAATATTATATTATATAGTTAATTTTCTTACATGTTTAAAATTTCATTAATTAGTATTGAATTCTTCAAGTCATTTTAACAGATTAAAAAATTTTGTAGGTTTAGTATTTGTGTGTTAAGCGCAGTGCGACATTTGGCACCTGCTCAGCAAGTTTTTTGAAAAGCGTTTAAAAAATCATTTTAACCAATTTATGCAAGCCGAGGAAAGGGAGAGATTGAAAATAAAAACGAGGGAGACAGAGACCATTCAAAGTTTACATAAGCAGCCGTTCACCTAATGTAAGTTGTTTTCTGCCGCTTTGTTTGCTCGTTATTAGATTAAGATTTGCTTGCTTAACACTTGAGTGTGGCCAGTTTTATTTATATTTATAGTAGTCGATATTAATATATATGTATGTACTGTGTACTTATTCTTAGTTATCATTGTCTAAGCCCATAAACAGATTGTTTGACGCGCTGACGGTCGGGAAATATCAACACCTCCCTTCTAATAGTGCATTGATGTGAGCTTTAATTATATTAAAAGCACTTGCTATACAAAGGTCTTCAGTAATAACGCAACTAAGTGTCAAATTTCAAATGTATTCTTGCCTGTTAATGATACAGAAAATAAATTTCGGTGGAAAATTATCAAGTGCTTATATCTTGCGACTAGTATCTATGTGGTTCAATCACTTTAGGTCAAACTCTATTGAGTTTCTATCAGATACAATTTATTACCAACTGTGGTGTTTATTCTGAACTTTCTACAGCTAGTCTAAAATACTTCAAACCGTTTTCAATATTTATGATTACCCTTGATTGCGCTATCGGATATGCTCAAGTATCCATGAGATGCAATTTGATAATGGAATCTCTTAGATAAAATTTGATGATACTAAAGTTTTCATGCTGCATTTCTTGCAGTTAGCCTGAAGCACTACAACAAAAGTTCAATATTGCTGATTGGCTTTTGATTACGATATTATTAGAATATGGCCATGTATTTGTGAGAGGTAATCTGGTTCTAGTATCTCTGCGGTACTTTTAATGCCATTATAGTTTCTATGCTGCATTTCTTACATCTGGCCTGAAACATTTCAGGTCATGTTAAATATTTACGTTGAATAGAATCTAGCAAAGTATTTGTGTTACATGGTGATTGTATCAATTACATAGTGCAGTTAGACTTAAATTTTTAAAGTGGCTACTATACAAATAAAAATGAAACTTTTACCAATTTCTTTGCTCATATTTTTACAGCTACAATTGTAGGATTAATTCACTTGACTCAACAAGTGTGGGTAAGTGTAAATTTACACTTAACTGCAAACCAACAAACTTAATTGACCAAAAAACCAAATAAAGCTCAACATGGCGGCAACTGCGCCGTACTCATGGCCCGTTGTCTGTTTGCCTCACTGACTGACTGACTGAATGACTGACAGTGGGATGAGCATGTGTTTTTTTTTTTCTGAAATTATGCCAACAAAAACAACAGCAACTCGCTCCTTGAACATGAAATGCGAAAATAGCGTTGCCGAAAGAAATAGCAACAATTTACATGCGCCCTTACATTAATTGCAGCTGATGTGCAAATTATTATAAGGGGGAATGCCTCTCATTTGTTTAAAACCCCTCTTTATGAGTCTGTGTATGTACGTTTGCAGTAATAACACCCCACATGTGCACACAAGTACTTAAAATACTTAATAGCTCAACAAATGATAATTTGACTATATTAACGTACAAATAGATTTTCGTTTTAAGATTGCCATAATCGAATTGAATGCTTTCGCGTTTGGCGCTTGAACTTTAAGTCAAACAATATTTTCAATAAAACAGCCTATCGAAGTCCAAACAAACCATTGCAAAGTGTGGATAAAATTTTCAACAGAAGTTACTTCAAAAGATTAAACCACAAGTAACAATATATACATATACTTTATAAAATACAATTGCTTCACGTATTTTTCTTTCCTTAACAAATTTTATTTTTAACATGAGCTAAAATGAAAATATTAAAATAAATTAATCTTTGTTTATATTAAAATTAAGAAATTTACAAATACATGTAGTGCGCATCTAATGAGATGTAAGTTTTTCTACTGACATTTATTCATTGTTGCCTGCCTACAGTTTAATTTGTGTCAAGGGTATTGTGCTGGTATCATGTGTTATATGTCAATAGAATTACGAAAACGCATGCGAATGTCAGCTACTGCGCGCCCTTTGGAAATAGTAAATCGAGTATACAAAAACAAACAAATGTCAGAAAAATAAAGGGTGAGCGTTGCGTATGCGAAATTAAATTTACGGAGCGAATGCATATACACACAATAAAAGGAATAGACATGTAAAAGGAAAGGCAATGCATAAAGTGTGGAGAAAATAAAATTTAGGCCTGTTCCCACCCGTCATTTCTGTTTGATGCTAAGTGGCGCATTCGCGCGGCGGTAAGCTTACCGTTTGCCAAATGAACGAAGGCAACCATAAGCTCATAATTAATTAATAATTAATCACAGAAAAGCTGCCGCGCAAAATAGCTAGATATCAAAATTGTCAACTCCTCAACTGGGAACAATTTAAAAGGTCACATACTATCATTCACACGCACTCTGCGAGTCATGCTCCGGCTAATGCACGACCATTCGTACAGTGATTGTCATTGCCAATGTCCAGACGCTGGCCGCACCGCTTATCATAATGACCGAAATGCTTTAATCGGGAGCAATTAACGTGACCAAATTTAATTTCCGCCCAGGTCGCTATCGACGAAAGCGACGCCCAGAGCGACAGCGACTCGGACCGCGCTGCCAGCGTCGCAATATTGTTTACAAAATATATTTTGGTTGCAACGGGGCTCCAATGCCACTGAAACATCAAGCTAGCTACTACTTCGTTTCTTTTATACACTGTTTTTAAAAGTATATAATCAAAAAAAAATGGGCATATCTTCCTACTATGTTAGTACTGGTATATATGACTTGATTAACATAGTGTTTCGCAGTCGGATAACAATTTTGTTAATATTATAATTTGAAATCATAAAATTTTGTATGCTATGAACAGAGTATTGCGTAGTCAAGTGCATTTAAATTTGCACTTTGTTTTTCTTCATTTTGCGTGTGTTTTGTCATTTGCGGCTTGCTTTTTCTGTTTATTCTCGAGCACAGATAAATGAGGGTGCCACCACCCACACGACTGTGATTAGCTGTCTGGCAGGTGACTGTGTCATGCTTCACTCCTTAAACTTGCGGCATCTGTCTGTCCGCTGTGGCTGGGTAGCGTTTACCATTATGCGTCTTGGGCGAAATTTGGAATAGAAGAATAACAGTAAATATATAGCACAACAGGGGACCAAATTACTTATGGTAATTAGCTGGTGCCGCTAATGAGAAATCGTACACAGATTTCAAAATTATTGCCTGTAGTCATAACCTCAATTTAAAGTCCACGCCAAGTTCTTCGATAATTTAAGAGGTGGAACCTGTTTCAATGCTGCATTGCTGCACAAATTGAAATTTTTGATTGATAAGCTTATAAAATTAGTTTGGCTAAATTGAAATCTTTAAATAATAAGTTTATGAAATTATTTAAGTTGATATTGTGCCTCCATAATCTGTGAAGTTCAACGTGATAAAAAATTATTTTCACTAATCTGAGTAAGAATTCAATGAAGTGCGAGTGTCCTTAATTGAAATGTGTCATTTGCATTGTTTATAAAGCAGACGAATAATTAAATTTTACTTTTCGTTATGCAACTTCCATCATTAATAAAAATGAAACAGAGTAAAACGCACATTTTTGCAAAAGACAGGTGAAAACAATTTTAATGGAATAAAATTAAGTTAATTGAGTTAAGCTACGAGCCGCGGGCGTGGCTGGATTTAACAGCCATTTCAATTGAATAAACGATCAAGAATGATTTTGCTAAAGGACAGATGGCAACTGAAAATATGCGATATTTCATAGTATTTAATATTGGCATAACATTACATGAACAACATTTAATGGCTTTTCATGCATTTAATGAAAACGTAATTAAGAGTGCGTTCCCAGCAACATTTTCCATTGATTAATTCAAATTGCAGCATTTATATCAAGGTACATAATAAACTCAGGCATGCATAAAATATATTAATTCTGCGCATAATTAAGTTTCATTTCGCTCGTCTAGCTTTATTGAGGTGTGGGATTCTGTTTGCGGCTCTTTTGGCAACTTTTTGACGAAAAGACAGCGGTCGCAAAGGGCATAATTAAAGAGTAACACTCACATACAGACACACAATAACCACAAGGGCACGTAAGCACTCCACTTAACATGCTGGAATATACTATTTAATCCTGCTATCAATCTCCGGGACCCGAGTCCGGCACACACGCAATGTGCTCTGGATTGGAGTGCTCCTTCATATTACGTATACGCAACACACAAGCCTTTAGCAACAATATGTCAACTCACAGACATTATGATGCTCTCTCGCATTTTTGAAGTTCAGGCAACTATAGTCTGCCCACTGGAAGCAGCAGCAACAACTCGAGAATTGTCAATTACGTCTCGTCAGTGTATTAAAATGCCATAATTGCGAAATTGAGCGCTTGCTCGCTGCGGTTGCTCTGGCTGCTGCCCCTGATACAGCTGTTTATCATCAGCCTCTTGGCAGCTGACAAAGTGCTTCATCGCATGCTGTGGTCTTTGGTCGACCCACCCGTTCATTTTGTTACCAAAGATTTAATTGTTTGGCTAAAGTTTATATCAAGCCTTACTGCGCAATCAGCTTTAAAACTTTCGCATTTTAAACTTAAAGCTTTTACTCTTTCTTCATGTGCTTTACTTCTTCCGACCAAAGAGTGCGGTCAAGCGGTTAAACAAGCGTTGGCCAAGCGTTCGCAATTAATTATGCTTAATTACTAGAAATTAAAGCCATCGAACTAAATGTCAACTTGAATTAATATAATTGTTTAATGCGGTTTTGGAATATCATAATATGCCATGTTTCGTTACTAAATATGCTTGGCATTTTCATGATAAATATTAAAGAGAACTTCTAGGAATCCGTATTTTTTATTTGATCACATTTAGGTTAAGCCCATAAACCTGATCCTTGAACGAAAAATATTCAACATATATAAATTTTTATATAAGATATGACTTCTTCTTGTTTAATGCCCGCAAACATATACACACACAAGTTTTAATAAACAAACAACAGGGACGAAGTCTAACACTTAACTTATGTATATATATCCTGTACTATTTAATAAACTTTTCAATTGGTTATTAAAAAAGCATTTATGAGAGAAGGTAAAGAGTTCTGGCTTGTCATTTATTAAGTTGCAAATTTGTAGAAGACAAGCTTAACTTGGATTCTTGTTGATGGCCTGAAGCGTTATATATGTTTTGATTAGGCACAAGCGAAAACCGAGCCAAAACATGTTGGAACTAAGTGCTCTGGTATCCAGGATTGCACTTATCTATGCCACGCGCTCTGTCAGCCTTGGCCAAGTCTCAAGGGTGCATTAAGTACTATATATAGTATGTTCATATGTGTGAGTGTGAGTGTGCGTGTGTATCTGCCTTTTAATGTACGCGGTACCACTTGAGTGGCTATACATTGTGCATGTTCTAAGGTGTCCAAGTATTTGTGCGAGTGTGTGAGTGGTTTGGTTTCCTTGTATGTGCTTACCTGCTTGCCATTAATCAAAGCAAACCGTCTGACCAGACAGCCGCGAGTGGCGCTACTTCAATTTGCTCGCTAATTGCTTATATAGCTGGAGGCGGGACCCCAACTAATTGTAGACATCTTTCAACTGGTTGTGTAATTGCCGGCCTACTGCATAGTTGGCGCGCGGCTGCTAATTGAAATGTAATCGGCTTTTCCTATTAATTAAACTAGTTACTGGTCAAAGCCTTTGAAATGGAAAACATACACAAACAATATGTGAAGAAATTACTAAGTACATTTTATTATAATACACTTATATTTGGGAGATTATAATATGTATATTTATATCGCTTGTTTGCTGTTTCAAATTGAATAACGTATAGTATGTACTTATATTTTACTAAATTACATTTTTTAAGCTATATATTTTGTTGGTCAGTCCTTGACTTCTTAAAATAAGCTAGTATTAAGCTTAGCATGATTTCTATATAGAACGGATTAATTAAAGCTGTAATTAATTGACCCTAACTTCCTATATCAACTTACTTGCAATGCAGACAGCTTTGCAAATACTAATTAGTAATATTTATTGGTATGTAAACAACGAGCTAATCAAACGCAGCAACCAATTAAAAGATGTACCGTTATTATTATGACTACCCATAATTGTTGTTGCTGAAGCACAGCTGCTGACCACTTGTGTACACCGAAGCTAATGCCCCGCAGGGGATCTGAGCTTGTTTTAATCGAAAGCTGGCCTGTAGAATTGTTGCACGGTAAACAATTGTTGTTGCCACCGTTGCAGTTTGCCGTCTGACCGTGACATTCCCCATGTAATTTGCTTATTAATTCCAAATTTAAATTTCAATTTAAGTTCGACAATAATAATCAGCTGACTTGTTTGAATCCATTAGACTGCAAATGGTGTCCATTACTTGAACAGGAAGTATTACTTAATACATGTGCAATTGCTTTCTGTGTCTTGGAGGGGATAATACAGATTCAATGGCTTTTGGGCCTACAGAGGGTATACGTAATATTGAGTTGAGCTCAACCAAAGTAAAGGTATAAAACGAAAGAGCCACAAATTAATAGAAAACATAGAAGACCTTCAATTTTGGTTGGTGAATTTCTAGACCCTCATATATATACAGGTTTTAGACTTCTGTTTCAATTTCACTTGTGTAGCTTCAGCTACTTAGCTCAACTGTGAAAACTTTGAACCTCAATTATATTTTTGTTAAAAGCTTATACGCTTCTGTCAATTGGTTGCTTGTGACTTTTTCGACTTTTTCGACTTTTTCGACTTTTCTAACTTATCTTTACGTGTTATTTTTTCCATTTTGTACGAATACAGAAATTAATTGATAAATATATATTTGTACTTACATATACGTATGTATATAAGTACACTTACTATTTTTTATTACGGAATAATTTTGCAAACTCTTCTAAAATATTCACATATTAGTCGAATCACAAAATATGTTCAATAATTTTATTTATTTTAACTTTTATTAAGATATTCACAAATTCTTAAATTATCATTTATAAACATTGAAACTGTGTCGCTTTTAGTATCGTCTAAAATGAAATTAGTTGGATCAGTCTGTTTGGTTACCTTCTGGATGACTGAATCATTTAAACGTATTCATTGAGTCGCCGCCTTAAATAAACATTTAGCCATCACATATATTTGACAGTGTAAATAAATTAAATTCAAATCTAAATTGATATAACCAAACGCCCATATCATAGTATATTCACACTCGCATACACACACACGCACTCACACACATGACTTGTTTTTATCAGTTGTCTCGGCGCCTTTTGCCGGTCAACGTTGTGCAGAAACTGTAGGCATTGTGGGTATGTGAGAGGGGTGTCTTTGTGACTTTTATCATTGCTTAATTACGTTACTGATAAGCTGAATTCGCTTTTGCTTTCGTTGCGGCTGGCCGTTGCCACAAAATAGAAGTTAACGATTCTCTTTAGATTTTCGTGGTGTTTTTTGTCTACTTTTTATTTAGGAACTATTTGTGTGGGCTTTTTAAGTGCTACGGCTGAGATTTAGTTAATAAAAATTAATAGCCATGTGATTTGTTTAGTTATTGGTACTCAATTTATGAGCAGCTGTTTACGTACGACTATCTGGACTGTAAATTGGTTTGTTATCCCACACTGATCGGGTATAAAAATATACCTACATCTTTATATGTATGCATATAAGGTTCCAAAGTACAGACTGCTGCACGCTATTGGACGAAATATTTGAAAATGTTTTGTTTTTTTTTTTTTATTAGACGTTTTAATTAGGCGCCTATTAGTGGCGACCAGCAGAGCAAATACGTAATATCAATATTGCTTGCCGCACGGTAACAGCAACTACAGTTAGTTGACAAGACCACAAAATTATATATTCTTCGATCAAAATTTATTGCTATCCAAATTTATTCATTAGTGATCCGCGGAATACTTTAAATGTGAATACATAATAAATTTGATTGACCTAGACGTATTACCAAGATGACTTGTTATCTAAATATTTAAAAATATATTTTTGTATTATTGTATTTTCGACTAGTTCTTAGCTCTGGTAATAAATACGGTACCCATTATATATATTTCTTCAAGGCCGTCCTTCGTACGCTGCTAACGATAGACTGAGTAGTAATAGAATAATCAATTTAATAGTCCAAAATCATAGTACATTTTAATTTTAGTTAATTGCACTAAGCTGTTATAAATGCTATTGCCATATAGTAAAAGAGAGTCCCATAAAGAGTTACTATACTGTTTTTTTTTTAAATGCTTTGCATTTTCCAATTTAAGCGCCTAAACACACGTTAAAACTATAAGGGAACACCTGTATAGATAACTTGTGCAATGTGCTGAAGTTTGTTATCTATCCATTAGGTTTATAAGATAATATAATGCATATCAAATTAGTAGCATGTGTAAAAAAAAATTTGACGAATTACATAACATGAAATTTTAGTAATATAGGTGTACGAATCTAAATGGATTTAGTATATTATTTACATAAACATTTTATGCATAATACATAATACATAAACAAATATAAGATTTTTTATATTTGTTTATATAAATTATCGTATGTTGCTGGACTTATTTTAGATAAACAGTATAGATTCTTAAAATGAATTATTAAAATATAACTCAAAAATATCTACTTAAATTAAAATACTTTAATTAAGTTGTCTTTTTGACAAGTCTGATTTTTATAAATATCAAAATAAAATAATGTGCAATAATCAACAAGATTCATTTTTAAGATCTTTGTATTCTTCAACAAGTTTATAGAAAGATAATTCTTTTGCCCTTTTTTTGATGAATTTGTATTGAAAAAGGGAGTTTAATTGGATTTTGCGATGTTATGAGAAAATTACCAGCGACATAAAAAATTGTAGCACCTTCAACAACCGCCGCAGCTCGAGCTGCACTTGTGGCACTGCAAGTAGATACCCACATCCATACACACCACCCATACATCCCAACACACATGCTGTGCGGCATGACTGCAAGTGCTTTGGGTGCTGCCAACGCTTGTCACATAAATCTCGGCGAATTTAGTATCAAATTTGCATTCCTGTGTATGTGTTTGTGTGTGTGGCACCACTGAACCGCTCAAGCATAAAACCACCGCCATTGTCGCCTTTTGGCATGCCATAAATACACGTTTTTGGTAAGCTCGATTTGTCCTCGACCTTGTTTAATAGCACGCGTTGCGTTTTAGCATCGATTAGTAAACTAAACAACAATTTACCCGATTCCAATTTTGCCTTGGATTCTATTTATGGTTGCTGAATAGGGACGGAAATGATAAGGGTGCAAAGCCTTACCATATTCTGCACGCAATTCGCATCGCAGAGAAGGTCCTTTCAAATGCTCTGTAACCTTGGCGCTTGAACTTAACATTCCTCGGGCTTCAATGCAACCAGCATTTAGTAGAATTTTTTTGTTTTACTCTCAGTTGTTGGCTTGCATTTTAATGGTCTTTATTGATTTTTAGTCTAAGTTTCATGCTGTCACCCCACGTTGTAAGCCGTCAGGCAGAAAGGGTCCTCCGTACCCTTCAATTACCACCTGGGTCCATTACCTCACATTTTTTGTTGTCTTACTGTCTGCTTGTTCTGAACAGTTCATAACATTGGCGCGAGCTAATGGCTCCTGAACAGGGCACATATATAGTTCCTGGCCAGGCCCAAAGTGTGTTCACCTGGCCAGGTAACAGTCCCACACTTTATGCAAGCTTCTAGGTGCTGTCTTTGAAAAAATATTATTAGTCTAATTGCAAAATAAGTTGGAAAGTGCACCAGTTTTAAGTTTGTGACCGTAACTGAATTAAAGAGCAAGTTTATCACTTTTTAAAAACTAACTCTGAAACTAACTGAAACTTACTTAATATGCAATTTGAGTAATACATTTCGAAAACTGTATAATATTGATTTTAGCTTTAAATCAATTCGAACAACTATGAATAAATAGTTTTCATTTTAAATACTTTTACATAACAAATAACTGTTAATGATGTTCTTCTAAATCTTTTCAAAATTTTATAGTAATGTAAAGAATGAAATATAGTTTTAGTTTTGACATATATTTGAAGGGTATACTGGGGATATTACATTTTTTTATATAATCTAAATCATGACACTCACTTTAGTCTCTTTCTTGGATTTTCTTTAACTTTTTTATGCTTGGGTTGGTTGTTTTGCTTCCGGTGTACACGCCTTGCTTATCTTCATTTTTTCAGCTCTTTGGCTGCTCAACGTGTTTATCGAGCTAACAAGACTTAGGACTGGGTGTATGCTCGTCCATTGTCAAGACCAAAAATCTCGTATGTTGTCGATGTTGGTTGTTTTACTGTTTTTTGCATGCCATGCGCTTGTTTGTTTTCTGTTTCCTTCCGTTTTCAATTTCTGGTTTGCTTCGAGTATCTTTCTACTTACATTTTTTATGCATCCAAATTTTGTGCACTTACTTCATGTGACATTTCTTACCAGAATGTGTCATACCCAACCTCCAGACAGCATGCAACGTGATGAAGTCTACAGTCAGGTAGAAGAGGTCTGGGCTTACATCTAACTTTTGCATTTAGTTGAGTTTCTTAGATTAGTTTGCACTAAAAAATTATTCTTAAAAGCCTGCTTTTTTTGTAACTATTTGGAAAGTAGGAACAGGGGTATGCTGAAGCTGGCCTTTAATCTCGTGAAACATGTCGTGTGTCCGAGCATATTGTCTGATTTAGAGGCTTTGTTTACTTTTGGTAAATTTGTTATGCCAACGATTCATTGAAATCTAATTTAATTTATGGCTATAATAAACACACGTTCGCTCGTATATAATACAAATATTTTCTCACATACTACATGTCTCGCATATATCTTGCATTTTAATTGAAATACCTAAGCTCCATCACATGGGTAGAGTGTTTTCCCATGTTAGCACCAGTCACGCGGAAGTAACATGCAATCATTAAGTCATACGCATTAAGCACATTAATTTATTGATTTTCCATATTGGACCCAATATGCTACACACACAATCATACACACCCATCCCACTTCATCCCTGCTCATCGTTGAATCGTCGTTCATGTGAATGTCTTCGGTGACTTCCGCTTTGTTTGCGCTGTGGCTGTCCTATTAATAAAAGATATTCAAGGGACCTGCATGGCATTCCGGGTGCCCAGCTAGTGGGCACAGACCCGGCAGCTTAGCTCCATAACATAGCACAACACAACACAACAAATTCATAATAATTGAAACGACCATCATAAACAGAACATACTGAGCATGCCTCAACCGTAGCAAATAGAAATGTATGCGTGAGCGTCTGCCGAAAGTAAATCACAACAAAAAAAATATATATGTTTGGATACAACAATTGATTTTTATTATGTGCTTTTAGTTGAAAAGAAACGTCTTTATACCTAAGTATACGAGATTTAATAAAATATGTATGTCCCAATTGGATTAAATGTTACCCTAATAAATATTTACAACTCTTAAATTTATATTAAATCAGAGTACCTTATGAAATGCACAGTGTCTCTTTTGTTTGCTTTGTTAATCCATTTAAGTTACTTTTTATATATTCTTTAGGAAGAATTGACTGACCTCTTTACTACTTAATAATTATGTACTTCAAATAAAGACTCATAAGTACTGGTTAGTAAAAATTTATTTATTTAATTTTGTTTCGTTACTCTCTTTATTCTCTATTTATTTTCTATCATATTCGTTAGTATTAATTACAAATTAAGACTGAAAAATATTTAAAAAATTCTAAAAGATATCATATTTTTTTAAGTTGTAACTGTAATTTTAATTTTCCATTCATTCTGAGTATTTCATCAAGCAAAGCAATGTAGATTTTTGTTCACGTATTAAGATCTCTCGAGAGGCCAATGGTTGTAGGGCAAGACAAGTGATTGACGCAACCACATGCGGCGGCAATAAATTACAGTCTTACAGTCCAGGACAGTGAATGGCGCCTTAATGGTCCACTGACAATTATAAGGCTACTAAATCCTGGCACCCTCAGGATAGAGATGAGAAGGGCAAAAAAAACAAACACGAGATTGTCATGTGCACAAACCGAGCAGTTCAAGTTGTCGGGCGAGCTTATGTAAGAGGGTGACAGTTGAGGCTAAAGCGATTGCATATTATTCAATTAAAATCGCACTATTACGAGTATTAAACTCGTAGGGACAACTGTCAACTACACCCACACGCAATCAATGTCAACACACGCACATGGGCACTCATGCTGCTGACTCCATGGGAATTTTCACAATTATTCGGTATGGAATGGAACACGTGAATGAGTGCCGTCCATGGCTAGGACACTAATACAGTTGTAGCCATCGCCCAAGCCGTTGCCGTAGTAAGACACACATAAATGTCAGCTACAAGATTTTATAGCCCCGGGCTAAGACTAAGCACTAAGCGTATGCGTGTCAAAGCTCTAGGGGTGGGGGTGTCTGTTTGAGAATATGTATGTGTGTGTGTCTCCGCGTTTATACAGCTAAGTGTAGAAACAGTTCATTGTTTGACATCTACTGAGCTGAAGACCGACTCTCATAACGGTATGGTTACTTCACGTAACTATTACAAGTGACCCAAAAACTAATAATGTTTAATAACGACTCGCAAAATAAAGAAATACTAGCCTAAGGAGTAAATACTGACAGAGGGTATTAGATAGTCGACGACTTCTGAGTGTGCAGTTCCGTTTAACTAAAAAATTAATGTATTTAAGTTCTTTCATCTGTGCATGTGCTTTGCATGTTGTCTACAATTTAGGCACTGTGCATCAAGAATACGTATAATAAATGCCACAGAGTGTACGCTTAATGGTAGTTGCCCCATATTGCAGCTGCGCTGCTACTATTTCTACTGAGACATCTGCCAGCGTTTTAAGAGGTCCGCATGTGCTGCACCCCAAAAACGATGGCCCCTAAAGAGAACTTTTGCATAGAATGGGAATCACTGGCGGCTGTTGCAGCTGTGCCCCATGGGTGCTAAGTGGCCCAATGCCCCACTTCCTTTTCTTGTGTGTCAGGCTGCCTGCTGAGTGCTGATATTGTATGTGCGACGCCTTAACTTGGCCTTCGCTTCAAATTTTATGGCTTAAGTTGGAAAAGCAGTGTTTCGAGCTGGAGCTGCTGCTTCCTTATCTGCTGCTCCGTTCTGGCCTGAATGCCTGTGTCGCGTGTCTTGTAATCGATACTCGTGGGGCGTTTCTCTTCGCTGCGCGTGTCCGTGTGCTGTTTATTAGCTACCCATTGACCATCTACCGGTAAATTCAATATCTTTTATTTGCACAATTTTCCAGCTGCTTACCTGTCTGTCTCGGCGCTGGCTCTATTTTAAGTTACGTAATGCTTACACCAATACTTATTCAATAGTTGTGGAGCTCTCCACTTTATTCTGTTGCCCCTCCCTTTTTATAAGCCACAGGAAAACATTTAAAAGCAACCGCAATTCCATTCACACTTTGTCGCTGCATGGTGTGAAAAATACGTCTTAACAGAACATTTACTTAAGAATTTATGTGTTTATAAGGAGAATGTGAGTCCGTCTGTGCGAATGTGAGGTGGGTGTGTGCGTGTGTGTTTGTGAGAATTTGTAACTGGCAAACATCCGAATGCTGTGGCATGTGCTGAGTGCGTTACTGGTATGCGGACAATGCGCTTAGGACTTCCATGTATTATTCAATTTGCGAAACAGAGAATTGAAATCCGCTGGTAAGCTTAACAAAGTCGATTCTGCAATGCAAACTTTGTTTAGACATTGCATGTAAAATACATGGTATTACGACTTGCTGAAAAATCTTTTCTTCAATTTTAATGTGAAAGTATGGATTTGGAATAAAAAGAAACATTTCATTTAAATGAGAAACCATTCGAACAGATTATCTAAAATTATATTCATTCTCTAGTGCAACATTTTTTGAAGTATTTTATTGTGGTATTATTTTTTACAAAAATGTACAGCTGCATAATTTCAATAAGGTGCTTAAAACAATGTGAGTTATTATGCACTGCCACATATTCAGATTGCTTTCAAGTTTTCAACATTACCTTACATTAAATATTCTTACTTTTCGAAAAAGTTATGTATTTGATTCGCGTGACAGCATTTGATTAATCAATTGGTGTTTACTCAATTGGGGCATCAGTTATTGAAAATCCACGTTGCAATGTTAGCAGATACCTCTGCGATGCCCTACTTGCTTACCCTACATACTTTGCGCTAAACTCATAGGATCCAGAGAGGGGAAGGAAGAGGGGTTGTGGCTGCACACCGTTGAGTGTGGGGCACGCATTTTATGCGAAATCACGTATTCCATGACATAAAAACTATAAATAATGCAACCGCCAAAATGCATTTGGGGTTGACAGTGAGTGGCTGTGTGTGGGTGCTAGTGTTTATGTGTGACTCTTGCATTGCAGATGATGCGATTTGTAAAAAAATTATAAAGTCCAATTTAATGGGCAGGCCTAAATACTTTAAAATCTTAAATACGTTTCGTTGGCCCATTTTTCCAAATGTATGGATGTGTGATTCGACTGGATTACTGTTTAAGTGCATCTGATGTGGCTAAATGTCATTGACTGCTATCACTTAAAAAACAAATATAAAAATATCTTATACTACCCACGCACAAACACTTTGACCCACTACTGTGGCTTGCTTTAATCTTTCGTATGCCTTGTTCTGCCTTTGGCCGCAAATCTTGCCTCTGGCTCTGCTTTAACAAGTAAGTTGCACGCACTTTGACTTTGGGTTACCGAGATTCAATAAAAGATATTTTTGAATTGCTACCAACGTCAATAGCAACGTCAACGGGAATGGCAACGGCTGTGGGCCACGAATATCTGTTTGGTACTTCAATTTTATTTAACATTTTCGGCTTGGCTGGCGGCTGAGCCGAATTGAGTGGCACTTCGCTCAGAGTTTATTAGGTTCATCAATACTGTCAGCAGTCAACATATGCGACTTTATTTGGGTCGTTTCCATCACAACCAAGTGGCCAATCACGCCATCATGTGGGCCAGCCCCTAGTTCCATGAGAAACCATCCGATCAAAATCAACACTATGGTATTTTTGACCTTGCTTCAAATGCTAGTCCGTTTGACATACAGTGTTTAAGGTTTCATATTTACAGATTAAAATTGAAAGACTTATTTTATATTTCCAATAAATTATTGATAAAGGATATTTTTAAAGATAAAATAAAACGAGGATTTCTTTAATGTAATAATACATAAAGTATTTAAAAGACAACTAATAATCAAGAAGGTTTTAAATTGTTACAATTAATTCTTAGAATCGGAATCTTTGTGCGACTTAAAATGGAATACCGATTAAGCATTCTCTTAAAATTCATAAAAATAATGTGGTTAAGGACTTTAGTCGAGTATTATTAAATATTCCATAAGAGTTTAAATTAAATAATATTCAAAATAGAAACTTACTTAAGCAGAAGGCCACTTGCAGTATTTGGGGAAAGTGTGCGATTTTTGGTTATGCATTGTTTGATACACATAGTTGAGAGATTTGTAAATAAATTAAACTGTGTAGAAATTCGACTCTAGATTACGCGATAAAAATGCACATTAAGCTGTCTGGGAAAGATAACTTTATATGAATTTATTGACATTTGTGTTCTGACTGCTGGTCAGCTTACTGGGGCTTCATTTTGGCTATGCTCTTCTCTATATGTATACGAGTATATTTTTTTTCGCTATTGGCCAAGTGGGCGTGCAGTTAAGCATGAAAAGGCCAACATCCGCTGCGGCTAATGTGGTGTCATTTGTATTTTTGATGTTTTGTGTTTGACTGAATTTTTGTACAAAAATAAGAGAACGAATATATAAATAAAAGAGCTTTGTGCTGAGGATTTGTAATAGACTGTTGGTATTTTCTTCTATCAATCAATCCTGGGGCAATGATTTATGCAAACAAATTAAAGTCCTTCAACGGTCCCAAAGTGCAAAAAGGTAAAATTCCCAAAAACTTGTATCGAATGTAAATCAAAGTCTGTTTTTTTCAAGTAAGCTTTAACTCCAGCGATTATCCTTCATTTTGTTCTTCCATTTGTTTTATACCTTGTTATCTTCTGGTTGCATTTATATTAAGTGCAGGAGGAAATAAAATTATATTACTTAATATATTTTCAATTAAATTTGTAAAATCTCATTAAACGTGGTGTGTTCAGTTATCAACATAATATAAATATATTCATTAACTAACAAAAAAATAGAAATATATGAAGTTGAAGCATCAGTTACTTTGAAATATGCTAATGGTAATCAAACTTTCAATGAATCTTTAGTTAAAGTAAATAGAATGCTTCTCTTGTTGTTGTTTTCTTTGTTGTTACCCTTCCCGGCATACTGCGGAGAGACCTCGTTTTTTGATCAATTATTCAAAGCAAGCCAAGGGCTCTTGCGGTTCCAACAACCAGAGCAGGAGGAGAGTGCGTGAGAGATGAGCGTCAGCTGGTAAAGTACATTAATTTATTAGTATACAACATGCGGCACAAAGCTTCATATGAAAAGAATGCATGAAAATAAATGTATAAAAAGTGTTGCTCTTTTGCATTAAGCAGCTCGTCAACAGGTTTGAGAGCTAGAATATTTGCAATGCACGAGAAGTTCATTATACGATTCGAGTTTGTTTACACTGTACCTTCATTCGGCTGATGTGTGTGTGCGTGTCCTGCAACTGTTTACTAAGGTGTCGGTCAGGCAAACAGTCGCTGGGTAGTCGACTGCAGACCGCAGTAGACAAGCTATTCGCATCCTGTGACCACATCCTGTCGCCGGCAGCCTTCCTGTTATCCGGTGTGCTCCCTGCCTACCTGACAAACGTTCTTTACGGCCTCAGCTGGGGCTTCTTTGGCCGTGCAACAGTCCCTTTTAGTAGAAGCTTCTGGGTTCCATTGTTCGCTGATGACGCGCCTCAGCATTCATATGACTTTTATCCCTGGCTCTCAGACAGCGCATTTTGACGCCAGAACGAAGCCGTGTCAGGCGTCCAAGTCAACTAACGAAGCATAACCTAAGCACACTTTTAATGATACTGATATGTATGTGTATGTAAGTTCAAAAGAAATCAAGCGTAATGAAGCCCACAAGCAGTCCAAGCCGCACTTATTCAGCAAAATTGCAAAGCTGGCAAATGTTCATGTTTATGTTCTCATTCTCATAGATAAGCTCTGCAACTCATTGTTGCTTTGGTCATAGAAAACTGAAGTGGATGATAATAGATTCGCGTGTACTCGTCGTGCACATCTCAAAGGACGAGACTTGCCAATTGGGTGCTTCAAAATGGGTAAATGAGCTACGCGAAGTAATCCACTCGATGTCCAATTAGCGACCGGCAAGCCCTTTCTCAAGCATTGTTATACTCTTTATTAGTTCGGCACTAAGCCCACAAGTGCCAAACAGACGGCTTAAGGAGATTTTCCGTTTCTTATTGATTTTTGAATTGAAGGGTCACATGCCCTAAGAGGGTATAGCAACTGTTTAATAATCCATCCCGACATCAAAAGAAAATGTATAGAAAGGCAGAATTAGCTATATAGAGGCTTAATAGAAGAATTTAATTTGGGAATACGTTTGAAAGTTCTCTAGAGTTTAAAAACATTTGTGTACAAAAATGAAATAATAATATATTCATTTATTAATTCAAATATTTTTTTATCTACTATAATAAATTATATGTGTCTGGTGATGGTTTTGGGCAGATTGCATTTGTTGCTTTTAAATAATTGTTTACGTGTGGGTACAATGAATTGTACACGTGAATCATTAAATAAAAGTACCACAGGGTGACTGCTTATGATTATTATTTTTATTATTATGTACATTATTGCGGCTCAAGAACAACAGCATTAATGAAAGAGCGACAACAGAAACAAAAACATTGAAAATCAACGCCTAATTGCCATTAAAAAAGTAAAAACAACAAGCATTTGAGAAACTTTACCTTTGAATGTGAACAGAACCAGTACGAGAACATGAAGCAGAACCAGCTGCTAAGTAAGAAGCAGAGTAGAAACCAAGAATATCAATGGCAAGACACAAAATGGCTGCAGGAAATGAAGTGACGTGACGCGCAGTTTTTGTTTAAGTTGGTTGTCGCTTCTTCTTCTGCTGCTGCTTCTGCTTCTGCCCATGCCGCTCGCAACAACGACGACCACAATTACAACAATAAGAATAAACCTTTATAGGAATAAGAACATAACTTTTACAACAAAGGTAGGTATGAGCAGACGGAGAAGGAGGCATAATCCCTTGCCCTTTGTTTACTTAAAACATTTTTTTTATAAAATTTAACATTATTGTGCTGCTGGTATGTTTCCAAACGTTGCCCGTTGCCCGTTGCTCGCTGTCCATATTGAGTGCATCTTGTGCATGACTGCTTATTAAAACACATCTTAAGGCAGTTTAAATATGTATATGACATCTTTTAAACGAAGATGTAGCCTTATAAAAAAACCATACTTTTTTAGAAAAAACATGCGAGAAGTGGTTGTTATTCAGTTATTTATTGAGCTACTGTTTTTAAAAAAGTGATCCGAGAACTCACCCTTTAAAATATCGTACTTTCATCATTTAAGGCAAAGATTATATTCTGTTTTCGTTTTCATCTCTCTACTTAAGCTAATCGATTTATTCCAATGTGTTTAAGAACGTTTACGTTAACAAGAAAATCGTTTTTGGAGTTTAATTTTTATTGATTTTCTTTCACTGGTAGCTTACAGCATTATTAGTTTAGTTTACCTCTATTATATCCTGACTCAGTTGAGTCATGTGACACATTTTAAATTATGAGTTAAGCAGTCTATTACTTCACTCTTATTATCTCAAGCATAAGGCTTATCATATTAATAATTTTTATCTGATGCAGTGCGCATTAAGCCGAAAGCAGCAAACATTATCAAATTTTTTGATTTCGGAATGAAACTTTGTGGTGATTTTCGATTAGCTCACTAAAGGTAAACTGAAAATAAAACCAAAACAAAGTCATAAATATTTATGCGTTGCCTTAAAGTATTTCTTAGCAGCATGCCATTGGTTTATCAGATCTGTAAAGAGCACGTGGTTAAGTATATTTTGCCTTTATAATATTGGCATACATTTTGATACCTTTGTGGCAAGTAGAAAGCTTACACATAATGTCTTTGCAGATTTGTGCACACACATAAAAGCGACTCACATCACTTGTTTTTTTGGGTCACTTTCAAAGCACTTGACTCATTCGATTGGTTTTAATACGTACTCGAAATAAATTTGTGAAATTTCGTTTGTGTGCGACACTTTTTGTGCGTTATCAAAGCGATTTAAAAACAATTACACTTCTGACATTAATTTCGCATGTTCTTGATGCGACCCACAAGAGAATGGGTTCAGCCTGAAAATACCCTGTAAGTCAAACTTAAATCGCTTAACATTACAGCCAACTTATTATGTTATCTTATAAGAATTCTCCCTTAAGAGAAACTATATGATGAATACTTTAATACAGGGTATAACAGCACAAATAAAGTATTATATTATGATATTATATTTTTTTTTAATTTTTCACTTTTACACACTTTTATACAGAAAGAGGGTAAATAATCGCATCTGTTGTTGGCAGCCACGGAAAAATTTCATTTGTTTACACGGTTCTCTTTGCCGGCTGCCCGGATAACCACGTCAAAAATAACGCGGTAAATGAAAAAACAACACAAAAATGTTGAAATTGATTTTAAAAATTTTATAAATAAACAAAATGCTGCATAGTTAAATGTATTTACTTAACATACAATAAATTTATTTATTTATTTTTTTTTTTGCATTTGAAAATTTGCTTTAATGACAGCCTTAAAGCTATGCCGAGTATTGGAGGCGGCGAGACGCAGGCTAATGGTCGGCTTTATTAACACGATTTCCATGCCCACACAGCAGCAAAAGAGTGTGCGTGTCTATATGAGAGAATAAAGCTTATCAATGATTCACCAAAGCATGTGATTGATGATTGGTTG
This sequence comes from Drosophila pseudotalamancana, assembly GCA_037075185.1. Lineage (NCBI taxonomy): Eukaryota > Metazoa > Arthropoda > Insecta > Diptera > Drosophilidae > Drosophila > Drosophila pseudotalamancana. The sequence continues at coordinate 52,644 of JBAMCK010000813.1, read as the reverse complement.
TGATGAGTATATCTGTGTGTGTGCGCTTGTAGGTGTGTGTATACGGGTGAGGCGGTAAATAAGCATATACTTAACGGAGTACCCTAGTAATTGTGGGTACGTGTGTGCCTGTCATGCTCGAAATGTGGCTTCCGCAGCAGGGATTAGGCGCTTGGCGCCTGCCTTACAGCCTAACAGCAGCCATATGTGTTCGGGTGTGTAAGTATATAAAACTGTCCATGTGTGAGTGACTATGCCCTCATCAGCTGGCAGAAGACAGATTAAAAGTGAAGAGCTTACAAAACTGCTGCCAGCATAAGTCTCAAGTTTGCCTGATGTGCTAGCATACTCTAACTGAAAGAGGGCTAGCTACGCTACGTTGATTCAAAGAGAGTATTAAATTAAATCTATCCTAAAATGGGGAAAAATCGTTTAGCAATAGGTGATAGACAAATCTGGTGGCTTCTTGTATAACCTGAGTTATTAAAGCGTTTGTTCGATTTTGTGCCTGACATACATTTAAGATGAGTTCTTATCGTAATCACTTAAAATATCAAAACATTAAATGCATTGTAATTCCCGTTAACAAGAGAATTTCCGCTTCGTTGGTTTCTCGTTGTTCTCGTTGTTGTTGGTGATTTTGTTTGTTGTACCTGTTTGCTAAACAGGCAGCGGCAGCCATCATCATCAGCAGCTGCCTCCGACACGTTTCCCTACTGCTCTCCCCTTTGTGTGTCATAGACCGAAATGTTTACACATACGCGCGATTTTCTTTTAACAATTCATCAAATGCGCTAAGCGGGCACAAAAAAGTTTGACACTCGACGTTTGTATGTGACTGTTTGTGTGCAATATGAGGATGGTGGAGGAGGAGTGAGTGGTTGTGTGCGGCTTGGTGTTGATGGCATGTGCACAGTTTGACAACGTCAGCTGGCCCTGTGCCGCCCACATCCAGCGATGGCATATCAATCATCGATACAACTGCCTGTGTATTGCACACAACATCCCTCCGCGTGTTTGGGTGTGTGTTTAGCTTTAAAATATTTATTTTACTATGCGCTATTGCTTGAGCCATAAAGCAGGTTAAGCACAATAACTCAAATTGAATTTGCAGGTAGTGAGAGCACATAAGTACATACGCCATAATCATATACGCCTATATTATTTGCATGCCTCAATACATATTACTTATGTGTCAGTTACATTGGGATGAGTATCGCGTATGTGAAGTTAGTACGGAGGTGACAATTAGTTAAAGCTTAAAAGACATACGTAAATATGCTCATTTATATGTGAGCTAATAATCTGTGAAAATAGCACTACACTAAGAGCGTGGGATCAAAAATATGTTCTTGTTTAAAATAGTTAAAAAATTTGATCCCTATTTGTACCATTATTACAATTATTTGCTTTGTGTGTTAACTAAGCACAAAGTCGCTAGCACTCATATATTTACAATCTGATTTGCCTCTGAAACAAAATATTTTTTTTTATAACATTTTCCCTTTTATATTAAAAATTTCCATGGAAACAAACAGAGTTTATTTGTTAGTATCACGTTATTATTCAAATTATAAGGATATAACACGAAATTCATCTTCTTAATTAGATAACCTAAATGTTTACGTGTTTGCTTATATCGATAGGCAATAGGAAGATTGCAGCAAATTATTATTTAAAGGCTCACAGAATTTAATATATAAATGCAAATAAATTAAATAAGCACTGGATATTTTATTGTGGCATCACTAACTCAAATATAATATCAAATAATACCATAATAGATATAAAGCCTGGGCTCATAGCCACAAAGTGGCGCTAATATAAGCTTAAGTATCAGGTAGCACAGATTTATAGAGGTGAGCTATAAATTTGCAATGGCTCAGCGAGTAATACAAGTGGAAACTTGAACGAAGATTTAGCCGGGTCTTTTGAATATTCCAGTCCGCCGGCATAGGCAAGTTAAGAATGTACATGATTTATTTTCATTCGAAACTAGGAGCGAAACAGACGCTACAAAACTTTTACGAACACTTTATAAAGCATCTGAGCGAAGAATAAGAATAAGTTGAAGGAAAAAGCAGAATAAAAGTAGCAAACTCAGCGCAAAAATTTTAATCCGCACATTACAAAGTTTTTGCAAAATGAGAAAGTGAAGAAAGCGTCTTCAGCTTCTGCTTCTACTGTTGGCTGACTGCCCGACTGCTTGACTGCATGACTGCCTGACTGCCTGCCTGCATTCACTCATTTGGCGCCTCACTCTAAAATGCAGTCATTAATTTGTAGCTTACAGCAGCTGTAGCAGTTGCAGTAGTAGTAGTACCCAGCGACATTGCCTTTGAGGAGTGGCCAGGAACGCAATATAGCAAAAAATGCAAATATAATTAAGATGCTGGTCTAATGGCCAGTCTTAAGCTTAAAAAATGACTCGACCTGAAGCCACCGTTTCCTTGGGTCATTTTTTACGAACGCTCCGTCCTCCAAATCTTATTTAAACGCCGTCCCTCGTATCGGTGACAGCTATTTTACCGAAGAAGAAACTTAAGCTTCAATTCCGACGAAGTATCAAGTGGCGTTTTGCTATTGCATTGCCACGCGATCATTCGTTAAGGCAAATGCAAGTGCAACTGCAAAAACAGTAAAATAAGGTATGCGTCGCCTGTCACTTTTTGAAAGCTCAGCATGGCAAATGAAATCAGTCCTACCCCATGGGGAATTTAGAGCCTAGTACAGTTAACAATACGTTTTAGAGTAAATCAAAATGCATTTAATTAATCATTGTTTCTTGCTATCACTGTTAATATTCCCTTATTAGAGTTTGCTGCATGTTTTGTCAAAGCGCAAGCAAACTTAAAGTTTTCCTCATTTCACTTTATGGTCATGGAAAACTATGTACTCTCAATTAATTTTGTTTCTAGAGCGGCAGCTACCTAATTAGACAGGTGAAAGTTTCAGGCACTCTCATGGCAGGACAAAGGTATATATATATAAAATAGACCTATCGTAATTCTATTCGTTTTCAATTCTTTATTCTTGTACTGTACTAGTGCCACAGATATAATTGTGTACCACCAATTTGCATTGGGCACACAACACAAACTCCATAAAGTGCCATAACAATTGCACCTCGCGGCAATTGCTAAGAATACATGGTATGACGAATATATAACACGCTAACAGGGTATCAAGTGTATATAAAGATATATTAAAATTGACTGAGACGGATAGAGATGTATAGATCTGTAACAAGGATAATTTATCTTATTTGATAAAAAAAAAGTAGTACCCAGGCGTTACACGCTACATGGCATAACCGAAGTACCCATTTAACACAAATGCAATTAGAAAGGCATTGTGCAGCAGTTATTTCAACACCTTGGTGGGGCAGCACAACAAAAACGGACAAACACAACCCCACAAAAGAAGGCCTGTTACTGACCACAATGGCTATGGCCAATGGCAACCGTTTGCTTTCGGCCGTGTGGCAGGTGGCGCGTGGAATATGGCACGGCCCGTTGCATGTAGGTGCCAGAGTGGCATGCAAAACAAACCGACGCAAACGCCGACGCCACATTTACAAAAGCCATGGATAGAAATCTAAAGATAACGGCAAATTGCTGTGCTACAAAATCGTTAACTGTAATTTACCGCAATTCAAACGCGGCCCATTCTCCTTCAACATGGCCATTCTTTTGCTAGCACACGGTAATAAATGCAGTCGGCTTCGTCTTAGCCGCACTTTAAATTTAATTGTGTTTCTCAAACTCCATTCATTTCTCCCTCACTTCTTCGGTATTCTCTTTCTTCTTCTCTGTCTTTCGCTCTCTCCTAGCTTATAGCGCCCGTTATGCATATTTACTTGGCACAAATTGCGCATATCAAATAATTTAGGCTTTGAATTATGCATTTGCCCCACGGAAATGTTAGGAGTTAGGGCAATGGGTCCAACACAAATTTGTAGGGTATTTGGAAACAACCAATATTCTTGAAATCTAAAATCAAACAAATTTATGTAAAATTAAAGTTTTATTGGTATTCAGTCACTTGCGCCCGGATTTATTTTCTAGTTAAGCAACAACTAATGTGTTTCTAAAGCGTGCATTTTGCCTTTATAAGAGCAGCATTTTAATTGAAGTTATGGCACTTAAAACACGTATTTACATGCTTGCTCACCATACGGCAATAGTTTGTTGAATATTCCAAAATGTTCAAGTAGCTGCCAAAAGTTATGTTAATTAGTTGAGAGCAGCATATGCAAAACTTTGTAAATTATGTAAAAACTAAAAGTAAAAGTATAAGGACATATTGATATAAAATTGTGTAGTCAAAATTTCGGTGCAAGAATGGTACTACCTAAAATTACATTTGAACCTACTTAAGAGTGTAATATGTGAAATGATTAAAGCAAGCTTATTAAAACCTATGACTTAAATATATCTGCACAATAGGCAATAAACACAACAATATCCATAGATAATGCTCTTATTTATTATACCCTTTGGAATCTAGGCACTTGCAATATTTTATCACATCAATTGTCTATGCAAAACAACAAAGCCATACCAAAAGTAATTATCATACGCAGCGTGGGCCAGTTTAAATTGTTGTGTACACGCTCTTTCTTGGATATTCCGTCCATCCAAATACTTTAGACATCTACTCTAGCTGAAGTCTATTCATCTTAGGGTCGAGTCGGTTGAAAAGTGTTTTGCCGCGGTTATTGATGTTGATTGATTTATAAACATTTCAGCGCTGCAGACGACCAAATTAATTTGTAGCCAAAACAATAAACAAAATAAAATTAGCATTAGGGACCCGGTTCGGCATTTTAGCTATGCCGCAGAGCAGCAGATGTTTTTGTTGTTGTTGTGGTTGTTGTTGTTGCTGCTGTCATAGTAATTACAAAGATAGCTACAGACAGCAGCCATAGCATCAGCACGCTTTATAATTTTCAGAAATTTCATAGAACAGTGAAGACAAATTCGGATCGCCCACCCGCTAATTAACTTGGTCATATCGGGTGACTGATTAGGCGTGGTTTCTATTTGATCTACTCTGTGTGTATTTTGTGATATGGCGCATCTTCCCGCATCAATCATACAGTATTTTCAACCGGATGCCACGACTGTTAACGGCTAACTGTAAATTGATAAAATATTCTGTGGGCCGCAACAGCTCATATACCTCAGAGACTGCACGGGATGGGCACATAACCAACGTGTCTACTTTACATTTTTTTATATCAACTAACTAACCTTAAATAATTTTACTCATGCACTTTCATTACATGGTATCTTGTCAATATAAGGTATTTAGAGCATTAGTATTATTCCCAACAAATAGCTCATGTGGACTAATTTAATTTTCCCCGTACTTAAATGTGTTTACCCATTTTTAGTTCTCTTTTATTAAGCTTGATGCCGACGGCGTTATTTTTCCTACTCTATGTGTGATTATAATTAGCGCTCAAAATAAAAAAAAAAACGGAATGTTCTGAAATTATGTATGAGCAGCTGCAGCTGCTAATGTCGCTAGTGCCCACCAGGTGGCGCTTGGGGTCGTGCACATTGGCAATTAACCGCTTTGATCCTTTGGCCCCAGCTAGTGCCCTGGCAATGTTATCCAAATTAGTTGGTTGGCTAAAAAGCTAACAAAAGCCAAATGAAATCCTTGGGGAAGCCTACACAAACATACACACACAATTTACATATATATACATATATATATATAAATCTTAAACATTTCTGTGAGTTTTAAATTAACTTAGCTGTCGTTGGCTCTAAATTCAGTTTGTGATATATTCGATTCATTGCTTGTACAGAAATATATATATTCAAAATTCTCACCAAGATCGGCACAAAAATATTTGCTCGGATTTTGTCTGCTTGAACAGGTTACTTTAGATATCTCGATTTCGACAAAAATGCCGCGTCAACGTTCGGGAAGTGCCACACCTAAAGCAGGACAGGCCAGAAGCAGCAGCAGTCGCAGTGGCTTCACTCCATTTACTGGTGCCTCTAACGCCAGAAACTATCCAGTGCTGCAGCCCAAAAAAGAGACTAAGCCGGTTCCCGTTCCTCCACCAGCTCCAGCTCCAGCTCCAGCTACGGCACCCAACTCTGGTCGCTCCACAAGTGATGTGATGAAGGATATGGCAGCTACTGCGGCTGGTGTCGCAGTTGGATCCGCGGTGGGCCATGCTGTGGGCGCAGGAATAACTGGTGCATTCAGTGGAGGCGGAAAGGCATCAGCTGAGCAGCCGGTGCCTGAACGCAAGCCCAAAAGCGAACTGGTTGAAGAGGGTCCCTGCGCCTTCGAGATACGTCAGTTTCTCAAATGCAGCGAGGAAAACAGCGATCTCACCGTTTGTCAGGACTTCAATGAGGCCATGAAACGTTGTCGACAACGTTACAATGTTTAAAACTAGACGCGAATGAATTAATCGACTCTTTGCAGATATTTAAGTTACAGATATAATAGTTGCCCATCAATATACCATATTTCGATTTTAAAAAGATTTCTTTTAAGACTTTATACAATTTATACAATTTAATTTTTCGGAAAATTCTTGAAACTCGATGCTTTAATTTTAGCTTAAGGCATTATCGAAATTGTATTTTGTAGAGACCAACGGTTATCAATTAAAATAATCATAATGTCACGCATTCGTTGCCCTCTTCAATGTCACTCTTACCGCCCACCCTTCCCCTCACGGTTGTCCACACAAACAATCGAATTTATATTTAAAGTACTTCAACTGTCTGGTACATATCCTGCAAGCCCTTTGTCCCAATGTCATAATTGTGCTGGCTGTGCGCGATTGTCAATTCTCTATGAAATAGGGTCTTAAATTATAAAAAATTATAAAAAATTACAAAAACAAAGTTTAGTCTAATATAGTTTTCATTGAAAAAAAAAATTATGACTTTCATGTTTCACATATAAACCGTATTAGATGCGAATACAGATAGTGTATTTAACTATCGGTGAGCCCGGTGTATTCCTTACGTTTTTTTTTTATTTTTTGTCATTTTCAGTTAATTGTGATTTTGTTAATAGCCCTCCGTGCTGCTCCTTAGCCTCCAGTGGCGCCCTGGTAAGAGTTTTGTTTGTATTCTTACTTTGCTTTCGTTTTGGCGCATATTTACTTAAATGGTGGTTGTTGCTGTTGTTTTTCCAACGATTTTCGCGTTTGACGCGCTTTTCATAGCCACTTTTCTCTTTTTCGTTTCCTTTTTCAACGAAGCAAAACTTTTTCATTAGATTCTCTTTTTTGCTTGTTATTTTTTTGTTGTTATCTGCTTGGCTTGCGCGCAATTAAGTCCGTGCAATGTTTTGGGAGCTCCGTGAAGCGGTCTCCCTTGCTTTCTCAAAAGACAGATACCCTTTTTAATTTTGAGAACATTTTTGCGTTTGCTTAAGAAGCATACAAGAGCGGACACAGTAAGTGGATTGCTTGAGCATACATTTGCCTGTGGCCCTAAGCGCTTTCTCTGCCCTAATGAAAACAAATTTAATTTTAAGCAACAGCAGCGACAACGCGCAGCTAATAAATATTTATTATGTTCTCAGCAAATCCCCAGCTCGTTGCTGGTGCTGCTGTTGCTTGAATTAGATGAGTCGGAGACAAGCCAATGCACCTGCCACTGGCAGCCGTCCACAACACCGCACTGCGGCTGCCCCAAATTTGGGCGAGTGTGTGTGTGGTGAATTAAAAAGACAGGCCTTTGACAATGTTTCAACGTAGTTAGGGAAAAAAGAAAATTTAAATTTAGAATACGCGCATTTAGTATATTACCAAATACTTATGTTATATAATCCTATTATTTTTATAAACAAAGTCGTGCACTTTAGTTTTAAAAGCACATATAAATATATTTTCACAAAGAGATATTGTGATATTGTGTTAATAAATTTCAGTTATGCGATATATTCAGAAAAGTTAAATGATGTATTCAAAAGAAAAAAATGAAGAATAAATATTAACGCCAAAAACATTCCTTAACAACTTCAAGGAAATTTTTACTTCATAACTCATTTTCTTTTCAATAGTATTAATTTAAATTGGAAGCTGACGTTAATAACTTTAAAAAGACAAAGGTATCATTTAATGCGTTGACAGAAAGTTTTCCGCGAGCATATAAAAAGAAGATAAATAAAAGTGAAAAAACGAAGAAAAATAACAGGGAAACTTAAGATAAACAATTTTAATAAAGTATATAAAGGAGAGAGCACTCGGGCCCTCTCATTTTGGTGAACGTAGTGTGAAATACAATATGACAAGCACGTTGTAAGCAAACGACCGAACGCTGTGTCCATTGTTTTTTATTTATTGAATGGCAGCAAGAAAGGTTTTATGCAGACGTAAAAAATTATCTTTGAAAATACTTTAAGTTGAAATTCCATTTTTATGGGATTCGAATTTAAAGTTCGATTTTTTAAATGCTGTTTGTTGGCGCACAATATATTCAATCAGTCATGAATATGCTAATGAAAATCAAATCAAATCAAATCCAATAAATTTCCAAGTGGGCAGCCAGTTGAGGCGTGCAATGCAATAAATTGCATCAAAATTGTGTAACCAAATTGGTTGAATGGCCAATAAGTACAGCTGTCAGTGCTGCCGGATGTGTGTAAAGCTCGTGTGTATGTAAACTGTGTGTATATGAGCTTGGGCGTGTAAGCTTGGCGTTTTAGTCAAACAGAAAATTTATGTGCAGCAAAGTTTGCAACGGGACAACTTGTCAGGGCGCCGGCAGCGGAAATGGAAATGCATTTCCGAAAACCGGAAATGTACTTCCAATACGAATTGCAAATGCCAATGCCAAAGCCTGCACAGACCTGCCACCCGCAGCCGAATAGAAATTTTTAATCATAATCATAAAAAACTTGACCACCTTTAACATTTAGAATATCCGCTCAACAAGCTTCAGGAAAGGTATATAAAAAGTGGAGTGCATGAGTCGGAGAAGCCCAGTTAGTAAATATGTGGAGATGTGTGCGTAAATGAAAACTATAAGTGAAAAAAAAAAAAATTTAAAATTAAAATCTATACATATTTACAAAAAAATAAAAATGCGAACAAGGCTATCATAGGCTAATGCCTTAGAAAAGAAAGTTCCATATTTAATAAATAATTGAAATGTGTGCTGTTTTTGGCACAAACGTAACTTATAATAGGGCCTTCGACCCTCACCAAGAACTTCATCAAAAGCTACAATGTATTTTAATTTGTTGCCAACACGCATACACTGCGTATAAGGCTAGTTAGGTAAGTTCATTATAGTCCGCAATGAAACGTCTTAATTAAACAAGTGTAAACTAAACATAGCAACACGAAACATCCGTACACCCCCTTCCGCGTTCAAGATAATTTACATATTAATTAAAACCTTTTTTGGCCAAGACCAACATCAACCAAGCGGCAAGCCCAAATTCAAAAGGTCAAATACCAAACGTAGCCAACAAGACTAAGCCACAGGCATTAGTTGACCACGCACTCATATTCGCACATTAAAACACCTCATTAGATTTTCGTAGCACACTTTTGGGAGCGGTCAAAACAATGCAACTTATTGAGGCTTGAGCTAAGCGCCACGTGGCAACAGAGCAGAGGAAAAACTTTTTCGTCGCTTCATAAAGCAGCCTTTGAGATCATAAAATTTTCAATAGAAATTTTGTGGCCAAACAATTTGCCGTCAACATTGTCGTGGGTTCAGAAATTTATCCGTGTCACTTAAATATCAATTTAATTTCCATAATAGGACCCTAAACTCAGCCGCTCACCCCCAAACACAAGGCGCAAAAGCGAACCAATTTATTGTTATCGGCCAAATGACAGCGCGCATTCTCTTGGGATTTATCTTGTGATTGACACTTGCCTAAGAATAGCAGAAACCCATTTGGCACACTCAGCCATCAGTCCATTGGGAATTGGAGTGTGTGAGTATGTGCGTGTGAGGGGTGTGACTTTAACAGTATCGCCATAGATCAAATATTATAAAAACATTTCAGCAACTCGGCAACTTGAGCCGCTACAACAATCAAATCCGAGCTAAGTGCAACTATTGGTAAATTTATTTGTTAAGCACTTGCCCCATGAAAGTTGATCCGAAAGTGCTACTAAAGTAAACCAATAACTTAAAGAAAATTTTCAAATATTTTCTTTTAAGCGTTTAACCGAGAGAAGGCTTCGATTCTGGAATTAAAGAAATGATTGCAACGGACTTTTACCTAAGTAATGAGTTAAGTTAAAACTTAAGAGTATTTTTTACTGAAATGAAATAGAAAAGAAAATTTTATGCACTATGGCACAGACAAAATGTGTAAATATTCCAACCGATATAAAATAGTGTAGCAATAACGATAGCTTAGACAGTTACATTTACATATGTGTATATTGTATCATTTATATATACGAGAGAATACAAACAAATAAAACTAAAAGCAAACTTAAAAGTCCATTAAAAATACTTGAGCGACGTTGTTAAATTGACGGACCGTGTTGAGTTGGCTGGTTGTTACTATTTGAGCCAGAATTGTGGTGTACTGTGTTGCTGGTGACCGTCGCATCATCAAAGTCGCTGACAATAAATAGAAATCTGAATTTACGACGCGTTAGTCGTACGTCCCGTTGGAAAGGGCAAGGGCAGGGATTGCAGTGGGCAGAAGCAGAGAGAAATGGGGAGTTGCCAGCAGGAGCAGCAAGCAAAACCTACAGCAACAACACATTGTTATCGGGCTACTGTTGCAGCTGGTTCGGATTCACATCCTGCTCTAATGGCATTTGTGATAGCTGCGGTTATGGTCGGCACGGCCATTGGCGTCGCCTTTGACGATGATGTTGATGTTGATGTTGATTGGCGATTCGCTGGTGCTGCATGGATATAACTGAGTAGCCGCCATGAGTGCTTTGTGTTTGTACAACAGCAACAAAGACAAGGAAAGGGGATATGCAAAAGCGCCACTCGAAATGCAAAAAGTGTCTGTATTGACTGTCGCAACTTTTTGCCATTTGCACAATCAAAAACTAAATCAAAAAGCTAGACGAGAGGATACCCAGTGCTTGTTTAAAAATTGTATCTTCCTTTTTTAACTTTCAGTGGATGTACAAGGAACAGATATTTATTTCATGTCAGAGGTAATGGCATTCATTCAGACTTGGAAACGTAGAAAACTGACTCGTAAAGAGATAATATAATAATAATATTCACTCTCTTTACCCATTTTTAATAATTTAATAATAGGGTGATTATGGGGCGAGGAATGGAATGAAATGAAATAGAATGAGCACAAATCCATGCACCCTGTAACATACAAAAGGGAGCCCCAAGTTAAGCCGTAGGAAAAACTTTCTGACTAAAGTGCGACGTGACGTAATTTAAGCCAAATGAATGGCAGCCAACACGTGAGTGTCCACTACACAACAAGAATGGGGACGAGCGTACTCAGTCACATTTCCAAAAAACTGTTTCTGTAGCTTAAAAAAGTGTAAAGATTAAAATTGTAAATGGATGCTATCAGGGCCAAAGAATTTAGCTTGTTGCACAGTGTTCATCAGATGTTTCAATTAAAGAACTCCATTCATTCCATACAAACAGTTGAATAAATAAGCCAGCTAATCATGGAACTAACAGATACAGGTACAGATATAGATGCAAATGCATTTGCATTTGCATTTGCAGATTGCTGCGGTTTATAAAATGACCAGGGATAGTTATGTGAGTAAATCCGAAAGCATTGCAAAAAGAACTGCGGCAACTTCACTTCTTTTTGCTTTGGGTGAGGGTCAGTTTAATTGCGTTCAAGTGAGTTGAATTTATACTTGGCTTTGTTATGGCCAAGATGAACACTCTGCGGGTTACTCAACCAACTGGAGAGCAGACTACGATTCACTCGATGCTTGCGTAACGAGCACAGAACGCGGTGGCCCTCAGGCATGCACCAAATAAAACCATAGCTAATTGGCACTTGAATGAAAATAAACTAACTCAATTGGACTCGCATAGCTGTTCTTGTGGTAGTTGTTAGCGGATATGACCGGGAGAGCGGCTCAATTTCGCTCTCCACAATTTACGCAACAATTGGAATTTCGGTACCTCCATGCCTTTCCTCAAGTTTAAATGTGGCTATTGTCATTTCAAGTACCCACTGCAATTCACTGTCTACAGACGGCTACCGACAAAACTGCTTCTTATGAAGAAAAACGTTGCGTATACGCAATACTAAATTCATAAGATTTCTACCAGGCAACAATGTGAAATGCTGCTCAAGCGCCGCATCGACAAACTTTTATAAATTGCAACGTCAGATTTGAGCGCATCTTTACATTATATAACTCAATTTGCATGACTACTTAATGAAGGTAGGTAAATACAATGTGAGGTACCCGCAAATTCTTCGTGAAGCAACAAACTTTTGTTTAGCTATATGACCAACCGGTAAAATAGGCACACACGTACACTTACAAAGACAAATATGAAAATTTGTGTAGTTTTTGCCACTGTTGAAACGCACAAAACTTTTTAATTAAATTCCCGTTCCACTGGCAGCTCAACTTGATTTTTTATGAACTCACTTGAGGCCATTTGCAAATTGTTTATCTGACAACTTTGCACAAAGTAATAAAAGACTTTTTGATGTTACCAGAAACCGTTGGCAAATAGTGTCCAATATGACTGCACATTATCAAGTTTTAAGTAGGCTAAGAAAAATTATATTTAAATAAATATAAACACATATTAGTATTAAAATCATATCAGTAATTTATTTCTATCCAAAGTACCTAATCTAAAATTAAGACTTCTTGGAACTATTTTTTAATATGTAAAATTTATTTTACCTCCGTGTTTGAATTGTTATTGAAATAAAGGTAATATTTGTACAAAAAAAGAAGCATTGTACTCCATATTAAACATTTTGTTGTAAATCTGAACAAATAATCTCACTAGAGCTTTACTTGATCAAGATATCTGAAAGATAATAATAATTATAACTATAATCTAATTTTTTTCTGTAACCAGTAAATTTTAAATTTGTGGAGTCATAAAGCATTAAAATTTGATTTTGACTTTCTATCCTTTCACAAGTTTTCCTAATAATTTGTAATATCATAAATAGGCAGTGAGTAAAATTAAATTATGTTCTAAGTCCTAACTCATTAATTACTGGCTTGGATCCCAAATTTGATCGCAAATTGAGCTGGAAAACACTTATTAACACACACTCAATATTTACATGCCATTTTCGATAGATTTTTCAGTAGAAAACAATTTTGTTTATTTTTGCATTTGTTGTTTGGGCTACAGTTACTTTAGTTTGCCTTCCTCAGATTGAAAAGTAGTAATCATGCAACAGAGATTAGGAGCAGTTCAAGGGAAGCACCAACATCTGCTTATTTGCTCGACAAGCTTTCCAGCTGTGTGCTAGACGATCTCCTGACTCCGTCCTCAAATGCTTTTGCCATCGCTTGCATTTTTATAAAAGTGGCGGTTACAGAACAATGTCTGCAGTGTGCATAGTATTGCCTGCAGAAACAATAAAAATCAATTAAAAAGGCAAATGTTAAAGTGAAAATTTTAGTATAAAGCGATAGGCAATGTATATTAAAGTCGATGCAATGTTAGATTTAGTCTATTATTTGTTAAGTTTCTTATTCAACGCAGAAGAAAAAATATTACTATAAAAACAAACATCACCCTATTCGTGTCTGCTGGTTTATTTATATCACAAACAACCACACAATTAAGCAAAAAGTTCTGGTGTTTTGGCAGGGGAAATTACGTAATGTGCTCAAATGGTCTCGCATTAATAATGGACAAGACGACAACGGGATTTACTGTGCTAAGTTTTTGTGGAAAATTGCGTGAATACAAAAACGACATTTGTACAAGTCGCTAATTTAGCCCGACCACCAGCACTCTTCGATTAGGTAAACATCAATGAACACACACATCAATAATATATAATTTTTGTTTATATCTTATATCTTATTTTATATCGAGCACAAGAAACCTTAGCTAAATAACTAGCAGGCTTGTCATATTAATAACTAAATGTTTTCTGCATTTTAAGCTAAAAAATGTAAAATATAAGTGTATCCTATTTACGGCACTGAGGGAATAATTAATTTCATTCATTGTTTTACTTACTTTCTGTGACTGCTTAGATTCAAAAGGAAAGTTTTGGTTAGTTGAGTTTTCATTTTCATTTGGAACTTTGTTTTTATATTTTGCACTCATAATTTAGAAAATATTCTTATTATTTATTTTTTGGGCCATGGCACAAAGTAAAAATTTTGCACGAACGCTGCGCTGTGAAATAAACATTTTAAAAATCCAAATTTAATTTAAGCATCAGACTTACGCGTCATAAAAAAATTATAATTTTGCTCAAACCTTACTTCCAGAGAGCAAATCTGTGCGTATGTGAACGGTTGTGTAGCTATGTGGGTGTATGTGTTTTTATGTGTGTTATTCAATGCAAGAAACGTGTCTGTTAGCTTTCGAAAATTCGGAAAATGTCAGAGTTCTTGTCAGAGTGCCAACTTAAAGCATTGTGGAAATCATAATTTGAAATTTATGAATGAAAAGACCACCTCGTAAAACTCAAGGAAGGAAATCGAATTGCATCAATAATGAGTCACCTGTCATTGATTGTATACCGTTAAATGCAGCAAGTCATCATGCACCCATACATCTAACTACAATTATTGGTCACTTTTCGAATTTTAATTTGCTTGTAAATAGTTACTGTAGCAGATATTTTATGATACATTAAAGTTAAACAATATTTTCATTGTCAAATAAAAAAGTGCCTAAACTTTAAGTAAAAATTAAGTCTTTATAATCAACTTTAAAGTCACTACTAAAGGGTTTCTAATTTAATGAGATAATAAAATACATTTTCGACGGTCTTTCATCACTGCTGAAGAATCTATCTACTTATATATTTGAATCCTCATATTTGAATGCCCAAAACAAGTGTTAGCAAAAAGCAAGGTAAAAGCTAGTGGGGCACAGAGGTTACAAATGGCCTTGGCAGTGCTCCTGAAAGGTTTGGTGGCCATCTAAGAAAGAAATAAACTAATATTTATCAAAGAGATGAGCGAAACGTGCTTCACTTTGAACAAAAGCATTGAAGAGCAGGGTCGGCGCCAAGGCAAAGTGGCCGGAAAGCATCAAGAGATAAAACAGAAATATAAGACGGCTTGAAAGTAAGAGACGGGCAGAGGCACGGAGCGAAAGATATAGTGAAATAAAGATGATGGCGAAAACTAACAAATAAAATACAGCGCCATGAAAAGAGAAGAGAATAGATCCAAGAACAGTGACGCTGTCAAGTGGGCCAAGTCGGTGATGCCAAAACGAATGGACATATTTCTGTTGCACACAGCGACTTTTGTGTGACAATTAAATGCTAACTGAGTATGGTACAGAAATTAAAGTCAACATTACGCTAATTAGCAGCGGGTAACGAGTATGTGGCGAATAACTTTACGACCGAGAACTCATATCTGCAGAAATAAGGAGCTCTCTGATTACTGTATGTCTTGAGTCAATTACTTACATATCTCAGCTGCACATAAGGTCTGTCACACATCTGAAAAAGACAGCATACACACACATGCACACACATATATGTGCGCAGCCAGTGGCAGTCATTTTTGTTGTCTCTCCTCTCTTATTTTTCTTTTCTACAGCCAACTTCTCTGCTGCCTCATTCGCATTTTCCATTTCGCATTTAGAGCTGGACACCTGCTTGTTGGCTTATCAACAGGACGCGCATTGTAGACATATAAATTTTAAAATGAATATATATTATAAATAGCGCTTTGCTTCGAATTGTCCAAATAAAACGACAATGAATATGGCCATTGTGTAGCTGGCTTCACTTATAGCCTCACCAGCAGAACAACGCCCGCCCATAAATTACCTAAATTGAAAAGCATTCCGTTGGCGCCCTTATTGTGTGCAGCTCTTCACCAACACACTTTCCGCACCTCTGAAATATCTGAACTCGTCGTTACGTGCCATACCTTTATATTCATTACCTTTCATACAAAGCCCCAGTTACTTAATACACTGCTCACATACAATTATATTTCTAAGGCTTTTTTGTTTTTAAAATTTTCAAAATTTAAAAATATTTCATAAAAGCTAAATTTTTTTCAGCTGTACCTTTATTTGTTAGTTATTAGAGTTTGTATACAAGGAAAGGACGGCTGTAAGTGTATATTTCTATATTCGTTGAAGTTTTGGTTTGCTTATAGTTTGTATTCCCATTTATTATTTTTTTCGCAATGCCTTCCGTTCAGTGCGCACATAAATATGCAATAGAAACTTTACTCACGTTTTTGATTGCATTTTTTGTGCAGCGTCATAAATATTTAATGTTGACTTTTATCAGTTGCAAAAGCTGTGCGAGTGGCAGCAATGAATATAGAATTATATCCGGGCGCCGCCATACGAACAGATCTCAGCACATTTATCTTAATTATAATCTTTTTGTGAAAAAATGTTATTTTACTGTATACCCATTTAAGTGTGCAAAAATGACAATGCCATAGCTTCCCTTTTTGAATATGAAAGCTAACTGCATTTCAATTGAATGGAATGTCTATCGGGCCGTGTTGTTGGTTAGGTCTTATCAACAACCTAAAGTATTCAAGAGATGAGCATTGCTGTGGAACATTGATTGGCATTGCTACAGGTTGGTAAGATGGTTACCAAAAACCGCAAAATGCACTTAATTAAATGAATTGAATATGTTTGTGTCGCTCAGCTGCATATACTTATGCAACTTCATCATCAGCATCAAACACGTTTTTATGATAATCATCATGGTGCACATTGTCGTGGTTTTAAGATGAGTCGAGTGGCAGCCGCAAAGCGAGTCACTTCCAGCTGAGCTCAAATGCGAAAATGTGGATATTATGCAAGTAATAAGCGAATACTGCCAGCAGTTGCCATAGTTCTGTTCGCCCCATTCATAACGTTCATGTTGCGTGCAGTCTCCGTTTCACACGAAGCGTAAACTCAATTAAAAACTGTTGAGTACTTGGTACTCACACTTCACCACCACGCACCACCCATGGACAGACTGCACCATACTCGCATTCTCTTTCAACCGTTGACAGAGCTTGATTATCCTTATCCTCCGTGTGGGTCTGTTACACATTCCGCCGCAAATTTACTACTGTGGATAAAATGCTCTTGTTTGCTGACTATTTTCTATTCCATTTTCTAATTTAAAACCCGTAAATAACATTCAATTATTTTTTTATCACGGTTTTCATCAACTTTTATGCAACTTGCGTTCTTTGCATTTTAATGCATGACTTATAGTGAGTCCATTAGAACTTTAATTTATGTATCTCTTTTGTGCGGCTTCAATCTTGCATTTAAAAAGAATTGCTTCTCAATTAGCTGAATTAATTGTTTTCAGCTAATAGAAATACCTATTCCAGCGATTCTTCAGAAGTCAACGTTAAGGTTCTCTTTTTCTATTGGATTACAAAAGATATCATAAGATTTTAAAGTTTAAGTTTTAGCATACACATATTCATATTCATATTCATACATACATATGTTCATAATTGAACTTATCGTGCATTATGGTCTCTTAATGTCACAGTTAATATACATTAGCATTTATTTAAGGGATGACAAGCAATGTTAAAGTAGTAAACGTTAATGGTGTATGCAATTCCATTATATAATACGCACATATGTTAGACGTCGATTAGTGGTTAACAAAGCTTTCTGAAGTGAACTGCTTTAGTATTGGATAAGCAGTTATCTGTAATGCAGCTAAGTAAAGAGGAAGTTAAAAACCAAATGTTACTGAAGCGTTGTTTAATACTGCGAGTAATGCGAGTGATTTGAAGATGTGGAGGTTGCAATTGGCAGCTTTAGATGTTGTTGTCATTTTGAATGCAGTGTGTCGTAAGGTTGTCAGTGCCCCGAAGCGACGCTTTGCACGAGCAGCACCCATTCCCTTCTCTTCTTTGCTTATATCCTGTGCCTATATAGTCTTGAATGCGGCTAAACGTGACGTTGACGAAGCGCATGCAACAGCTCAACTAGTTAGGTGGCAAACGACGGAAGGGGATCGGGGTAAGGCAAAAGGTACAGTGGGCGATGACATGGCGGTTTGCCGTTGTTGCACTCGTTGTTGTTCCAGGCAAATTTGTTGCTGACAATTTTTTGTTAGGGCTGCTCATGTTGTGGTTGTTTGTGCAATTTGCATATGTGTGTACGCGTGTGTGTGTTCTAGTCAATATATTTTCAATTTTGATACTTCTACAGTTGTTGTGCGTGTGCATGTGTGTTTCTGCATTTTAGCCACACATCACCGCATGACAACATGGCGTATGATTAATGCCGTCTACAAAGTCTTCGCCCGCTCACACACACAACCAAATAAATATGCTCAATTCGCAGACAACTTATTATGTTTACATTACAAAAACAAACTTCTTGCTGGCTGTTTTACGCATAATTTTGTCTTAAAGAGAATGAGAGCAAGGAAGAGGTAGCACAATATACAGCTAATAAGTGATTGCGAGGCATTATTTACTTTAAGCAAGCAAATGTGTTACTCATAAACTTTGTGTGTATTGTACTGCTTTACTAAGACATAATTGCGTTTTTTTTTATTTCAGCTATTTCATCATTAAAGCGGCCAACAGGATATATAAGCTGCCGGATTAAGAAATAGGTATGTAAAAATTGCTTACGACTTATGCTTTAACAGTATTGTTTATTTATTTAATTAGGATTATGCTTAAGTTGACAGTCGGTGAAATAATTTCATTTTATGCCTTAGTTTCAGATTATAGCCAATAATTCTCTGGTTTGTTAAGACCTACATTGCTTTAAATTTATTGTAAGAAAAATGTTTTCAAAGTGGTTCATGTTTTCAACAAATCTAAAATTCCCACCATGTGCTTAGATGATGCCAAAAGATACCAAGCAAATAACTTAAATTCAAATAAATATCTTTAATGCCCATATGTGCATAGTCTTGACTTTGAAAATTTACATTTATGTCTGTGGTATTGCCATTGGTACAAATATAAATTTGGTGTAAAAAATTTAAAAAATCAACATTATAGTCGCGATTCTTTTTTGATATTTTCATATGTCAGCGCCATAAATAATCACATAAAACAACATACAAAACAAGGCATTGAATGCTGTTTCTTTTGGCCCTTCTCCTGTTATCCTGACAAAAGGAAACCCAAATGCATATACATAAATACCATTTTGTTGCTGTTGTTGTTGTTCTTACAGGAAGCTGACAAACTGTACCCGCAATTTATGTAAAATGTAATGCTTTATTACGACAGACACAGACAGTCACACTCACGCATATACTTTTCATATGCAAATCATTTCGCTAAAAATGCCTACGCACTGCGACTCGACTGTATGCAAAGCATTATCAAACATAAAAAATGAAACGTGAAACACCAATGAAAATGTCAGTCAAGAAACAAGCACAGCAACAAAGATAACAGAAGAGATAAGCAATTTTCCCGTTGCCAAATGTTTTCACCGTTATACGTCCTTTCTACACATGTTTTGTGCACAAATTTTATTACGCACACAAAACTTAACACACAACAATATACACACATACACACACAAACAGACCCACGAATACCGACAAGAGCGCACACACAAAATGCTCGCATATGTCAATTTATGCCGGAATTTGAATTACACTGCCTTACAAAAACACGAAACTAATGATTTATTATTAAAGTAAAATATATTTAAAAATTTAAATATTAAAATTAATAAGGTACAAAAAAAAAAAATGAATGAGCAAATAAAACAAAACAACAAAAATATATGACATATTTAAAAATTGTTTAAGGAAAATAAATTCAATACTCAATTTATTTGGTGTTCATTACTTACCTTTGAAAATCTGAACATTTTGACGTCTTTCAAGTTCTAAACAGCCCCGAAATAATTTGTTTCCTGCTTAAGATTCTCAACTCATTTTATATTAACTGTTGCCTGGCGTAAGTGCGCTCGGCATTAATATATGATTCAGAATAAACGTATTCATTATTCAAAGGCAAGGAAAAGAAGAACCCAAAATAAACCAGCGGCTGCTTGACACATAAACATCAAGTGCGCATCACGCCCTCTAAAATATTTAAAAATATAAATGTATACATATATGTATATATATGTAACTGTAAGGTCTGTTCGCGTCGTGTGGCAACCCCATGTGAAAAGGGCGCCAGCGTTGGCAGCAGCAATTTAAAATTGCTGGCTTTTTAACTCGCATCCATTTACAGCAATTCCGCCTCCCCAAACCGTGCCCCAATCAGCCCTGGCATGTATATTTGACGTGTCAGATTTAAATTACATCAGGCACTTGGTGAATGGCGAATGACAGGAATGTTGGCAAGGATAACGAATTACATAAATAAGCAACATGCCAGCAAAAATTGAAAAAAGCTTGCAGACATGTTAAAGAAATCAAATGATGATGACTTAATAATTGAAATGGGCTCACAAACATACGCAATTATGTTTCAATTGCATAACCGCCTAGTTGACGTTGGTCAGAGATTTCTGTCATTTATTGCCCATTAAGCAGACCTTCCGTTCTCAAGATAAAACGCTCTTCTGTTTGGTTTTACTATCTGTCTGGGTACAGACTTCTAAGCCGAAGTCACTTATTTCATGCATTTTGCACTGCAACCACAAATCCGCGCTGATTTAAAAAGCTTTTTACAACAAGAACCAGCTTAATGTGTCTCGGTGCAGGGCGGTTTCTATGGTGGTGTGCGTCAAAAGTATAAAAAGTAGGGTGTGCTTAGTGAGCTGCAGACCATGAACCAAACCCACCAAGCCAAACGTGACCAAAGAAACTGCAACTGCTAATTTTTTTTTCTTGCCCTCTTTAGTTTCCTGTTGCCTTTTTTAAGGACACTTGCAGGCTTTTTTTTAGAATAACGTCTGGCATATCGGAGAAGAATTAAGTTTACGCCCGTTGATTTTTTGCGCATCAAGTAAATATCTAAGAAATTGCTAGAAACAGCAGACACAAAGAATAAATACATTGTCCTTTAACTACTTTAGCCGCAAATGACAAAATATTTGATGGGGAAAGAAGTGTTCTAGTTACAATTTAATTTTAAGACTTGTGAATAGAAAAAAAACTTAATTGCATTGCGGGCTCTTTAGATAAAATTCCTAAATTAGGGAAAATGATGTAAACGTTAGTTTCAGATTGTAAAAATAACAATTATTAAAGTTTTTGGACTGTGGACGTTTTTGTTTAAACAAAGTTTAGGCTTCTAGGCCAATTTTTTACTTGAAAGCAACAAATCATTAACAAACCAATAACAAAAGTCTTACATTTCCTCCATCTTTGCCAGTTGCAGTAGAACTTTAACTGTACTTCCATACCCACATTTTTATTCTCTCAAACCGCAAAACCCCCTCACCAACGTCTTGGTAGTCTACTGCGTGTTTTCCAGTCGTAAACTTGCAGACAGACAGACACGAACAACTTTCGGAAAGACTGCGGCAAGCCCCAAAACGCTGCCACGTCCGTGACTTGGTTGGCTTTTTTAGCCGAAGCCAGAGAAAATGCTAAATATTTGAAAAGTTCTATAAAGCCGAGCTGAGGTTCCTTCTGTAGAAATGTCAACTAGTGTAAGACTTGCGGTAAATGCCCCGAGGCGTTGTATCAAAGCCTCATTTGGACAGGAACGACGGGAAGAATAAAAAGAAACATAGCACATACGACGTGTTGGCAGAAAATAATTTATAAACAGCCTGCGGCTTAGAAGCTTTTTAACATGAAGAAGGGAATATCTGGAGGAGATTTGGAACGATGATATGATCACAGGCAATAATAATTGGGATGAGTGGCTTTTCGGTATACTCAGAGAGACGCATAATTAAATTTAATTATTTATATTGTAGTCAGAGCAAGGTCGGAGCAGATACCAAAATGTGACTCAACATTTGCTGTCCACAAATGCTTAAATCGGCTTACAGTTTGTTTGTTTGCTGACCAAATAATTGCGCCATTTTCCGCCTAGCCACTGACGTTCACTTGCTGGCCGCCATATCCCTTCTCTGACAATCATGACGATTTGCCAGTTGATTAGCATAATCAACCAGCAAAATTAGTCGAGCGTATTTCACATGAAAAATATTTCTGTGCACACGCGGTTATCTATATAATTATACATAGATATATGTAGATGAAAGTTTAATTTGCTTCATACCCCTAGTCATAGTGTTGCATAAACAGAGTGCTGATTTAATCGAAAATATTAAACATTTTTCGCACAATAATAATAACAAACAGCAAAAAATTATTACACCTTCAGCTCTAAAAAATAAATGGCTATCTGGGTTCACTTGATTATCATCAAATAACATAGTTTTTAGTTTGTAATGAATATGCAATTACATTTTATACATTTTTTTACTTAGGGTGCTTTGGCGGGAAGGCATCGACACTGAGATGCTCTGTACGCAATAGAAATTGTATGATGTACTATACGTAAAACTTTTAAATTTAAATACAAACATATAAAAGTAAACTTAATTCCTTTAAAAGCTTGGTAGCGACTTATTATCTAAATGCTTCTTCATATTCATAGTTTAGTAAAATGATATCGCTATTCAACAATCGAAATATCTATGTAACCAAAATTCATTTCCACAGGGTGTAATACATGCACATTTACTGTTAAATTTAATATGCAGTTCATATATATGAAAATGGAAAGAAAATGTTTTAAGTTGATGTAATAATAAATGAATAAATAAAATTTCTACTAGATGAACTATCTCATTTATCCGCAACAACATTTATTGCTTGATTATTATTTTTATGACTTAATTAATTTATTTTCTTTTATGTTAAAAGGTTTGAGTTATATATGTTTTAGCTAAAACTAATAGAGTGTATCTTTGGTTTTTAGTTATTTTATCCTAGTGTAAACTCTGCGTATTAAAACATAATATTGACGCAGCTTAATTAAAATTTGCGAGCTTTTCTCACACTTAAATGTGATTTGTGTTTTGAGCAACTTGCGCATAGTGTCAATTGGTGGTAAATTTTAAATTTCAAGCAAATGTAAATGAAATATTTCTTTTTCGATTGAAAACACACGTTGGGTTAAAGAGAAAATAATATAATTAATAAGAAAATAGACGCGAATGGAGCTCAATCGACAGCTCAGGCTGTCTTCAATTTATTATGGGAGACACATGACGCAAAAACCCTCTTGCCACAATTGGTCTTACATTTTAAAGAAATTGTAAAAGAATTAAATTAAGATTCCATTATTAGTTTTGGTCTGTGGCCTTCGTACAAAAAATACAAAGCAAATGCCAAACGAAAGCTGCAAACTAACAACAATAACAACAATACTGGTACTTTGGCTGACTTTTGTTTATTTGTTATTTGTTATTTGATTAATTAAGAAGCATAGGATATGGCAAACAGTTCAATAATGGGAAGCAGCAGCGACAAATAGCACATCTGCATATTTCCAGTGGGATAGGAAGACTCGTGAGGCTGTTACATTTTTAATAACGTGCTTTAAAATTTCTTAAAAATCAGAATATCTGAGACAATCAGGACATGAGCTCATGTCTGAGAAAACCTATCATTAAGAATTATTGAGCAAATTTTTTTTAAATATTTATATCTATATATATAATTTAATATTATAATCCATGTAATATTTCTATAATTAAAAAAAATTAAAATGTATTTTAAAGAAAAAAAATTGGAAAACATCTTTTAAATATATGATTATTATTATTTAATTACTTACAGACTATAGAATAGGATTTGATATATTTACAAATTTAAACAAAACTATATTATCTTCCTTTATGCATCTTAACTAATTGAATTAGGTTTATCAATCTCCATTGTTGATTTTTTCTTTACAGCAGCACGACAATCAGAGCACACTAACGCGGTCTCAAGCAAAACCCCCAACGGATTCAACACAGCATCCAGATACTTATTTACATATTGGCTCATACAAGCTATTCAAATACAAACACAAATACTGACATAAAGTACTGCATCACTTACTAAAGGAACAGCAATAACATCTATAACGAGTAACAGCCGCAAGCACAAAACATTTATTAAGCTGACCGCAAATAGACTTTTATTAAGCATACGCAACGCTTGCCGGCAGGCAGACGAGTAGGAACGGACGACCAAGAGCACATCAAATTAGTAATCAAGCATCACAAAAGCCACGCCGAGGGCATACAAACGTAAGCTTTGGCTCAGCCGTGTCTCTACTGGTTGTGAGCTTAAATACGAGGAAGAGCAAACTAATAAGACGACTTCATTTTTATTAAAATTATGATTAATGGTATATTGCAGAGCGGCAATGACGAATCAAGGCATTACCACAAATTACGGGCATTAGCCCAACGATACCAATGATGAGCATTAAGCTAATGATGATGCTACAGTTAAGATTCGATTTCTGACGCGTTTGTCAAGCTAAACAGACGGCGGTCACAGTGATGAATTTAATCAAAAGCCGTTTAATGGGTGTCAATGATGCCACCGCCGCAGTTGATTGTCGGTGTGTGGGCAACTACAACAACAGTAACAGTAACACTAAAATCAACTAAAATGTAAAGCACATACGACGGATTGTACTAAGTATGCTCATTATTTATATAGAATAAAAGAGAAAGTGCATGTTAGAAAATACTGATAGTTTGATGGCTTCGCCTGGGCAGCATTGCGCCGCAGGAGCAGCCCACAAACGACTCCATCAGCAACCCCAGCTTCACAACAACAATAACAATAACAACAATCTGATCTCCACAACTACAGTGACGCTGATCATACTCAGCCTGAGCAGCTGCATAGCCTACGCCACGGCATCAGCAACATCCACACCGCAGCTTGCTAAAAGCGAGGATGCGGGAAGCCTTGGCGAGGATTTTAACAGTAGTACCGCGTTTTTGGGTGCAATTGCAGCTGCTGCAGGCTCTGGCAACAGCAGCCCCATTGCCTTTATTAATTTTCAAGGCATTACGAGCACCACTCCTAATGGCAGCAGTAGCACGTTGTCCATGTCGGATACGCCTCTGCTGTTGGATGAACTGACTGTCGCAGAAGAGGAGTTCGAGCTACCAACGTTGCAATCAGTCATCGTAAGCATTATTTTGCTGATTGTCATATTGGGCACTGTGGTGGGCAATGTGCTTGTCTGCATTGCCGTTTGCATGGTGCGAAAGCTGCGACGACCTTGCAACTATCTGCTTGTCTCGCTGGCATTATCGGATCTTTGCGTGGCACTGCTTGTCATGCCCATGGCCCTGCTGTATGAGGTGTTGGAGCGCTGGAGCTTCGGCACTCTCCTATGCGACATTTGGGTGTCCTTTGACGTGCTCTGCTGCACCGCGTCCATATTGAATCTATGCGCCATCTCCGTGGACCGCTATTTGGCTATTACCAAGCCTTTGGAATATGGTGTAAAACGCACTCCAAGACGTATGATGCTTTGCGTGGGTATCGTTTGGTTGGCAGCAGCCTGCATTTCGCTTCCACCGCTGCTGATATTGGGCAACGAGCACGAAGATGAGGATGGTCAACCTATTTGTACAGTGTGCCAGAATTTTGCATATCAGATTTATGCCACTCTGGGCTCCTTCTACATCCCGCTCTCTGTTATGCTGTTCGTGTACTATCAGATCTTCAAGGCCGCTCGGCGTATTGTGCTCGAGGAGAAACGCGCTCAGACCCATCTGCAGCAGGCTATGAATGGAACCGGATCACCACAAACAGCTACAGCTCCAGCTTTATGTCAAACCGAGATAGGCAGCGGCAATGGCGGCGATCATGGACACCGACACAGCAGTGTGGGAAACACTTCCCTCACATACTCTACGTGCGGCGGCTTAAGCACGAGTGGAGGAGGAGGAGGTTGCGGCGCTGGCGGCGGAGGAATGGGGATGTCCCATGGCCATCATGGCAGCGGCGGTGGTGTAAGTGGCTCAACCGGTTTGCTAGGATCGCCGCATCACAAGAAGTTGCGCTTTCAGCTGGCCAAGGAAAAAAAGGCATCTACTACGCTGGGCATAATTATGTCCGCCTTTACCATCTGCTGGCTGCCCTTCTTCATACTGGCTCTGATACGACCTTTTGAGACGATGCATGTGCCACCTTCCCTCTCTTCACTCTTTCTTTGGCTGGGCTATGCTAACTCGCTACTCAATCCGATTATTTACGCCACGCTGAATCGCGATTTTCGCAAGCCCTTTCAGGAGATACTCTACTTTCGCTGTTCCAGCCTAAACACCATGATGCGAGAGAACTACTATCAAGATCAGTACGGTGAGCCACCATCACAGCGCGTCATGTTGGGCGATGAGCGACACGGCGCACGCGAGAGCTTCCTGTAAATCACATAGGCCCCTGGGCATTGGCTCCTTGAATAAATCAGAGCTGTATAAGTCTAAGTGTTGCTTCTATTAACAAAGACTAGACTAGACTAGAGCTTACAGTTTGTCAAGGATCGCTAGCTTTGGAAGACCCTCGCCTCCTTCACACACATCCATTTATATAGTAGCTATTTACCTATGAGTATTTTTTGTATATTGTAATGTTGAATAATGCAATTCCATAATTACGGTACGATAAACGATAAACGATAATTGATAAACGATATATGTAGATGACTTCTCTAAATGTAACTAAATGTTGTAATTTTTAAATGTAGCGCTAAGCAATGAAGTGAGCTAAAAGCTGAAGCCACACCACACACACACCAACCCACCCAACCACACACAATTGTTTCTCGACCTATCAAACTACAACTTGAAATATTTTGTTGATTTCTTAACTTTCGTTTTCTGAACCTATCAGATATCAAATATCAATAGTTTTGCAGCACAAATTCACACGCACACGCACCTAGACGGTTGTACTGCTACCACAACAGGTTTTTCAGTCGGTTCCATTTTATGTTTGTTATTTTCAAAATAACGAAACCGATTGCAATCAAAATCTATATCGAATCTATTGAGCCCACAGCTAGCGAAGATTATTTGCGATACTCATAACTGAGCCAAAAATTAAGTTTAAAACATACTTTAGATACTGTGTCAGTTAAATTCTAATTAATATACGATAACGCGTTATATAACTAAATTGGCATAAACTATCAAACTGTAAATAGGTAGCTCTATACCTACCAAAAAGCATTATATATATTTATATATACATATATACATGTGCAGCTGGGTCTCGGAATGTATATTTATTGTACTCGTACGGCTAAAGCTCAATAATAAATTATATTGAAATGTATTTATTAAATACTGAAATTATTTTATAATTTGTATAATTATTTTTTAATATTTGTATGAAAGTCACGCCTCTCTGTGATACCAAACATTAAGCATTAACTCTTATGTTTAGATCAGCTGCATTATAATATAAAATAATAAACAATACTAACTAATAACTTACAGTTTTTACGAGTGTTAACTAAATATATTGATATTGATATTGATATGTAATTTAATATATGTCATATAAATATACATATGTATATACATATACATATATATATCTATATATATATATATATATATATATATATATATATATATATATATATATATATATATATATATATAAATCTATATTAGTAGTTAATACTCGAATAAACATATGTATACAAATATCTAGTCCGGTTAAGTCTATTATGTGTGTTTTTACTGAATGTATGTCTACATTAAGCACATGATATTCTAACATAAAATTTAGTTGCATATGTATGTTTAACAATTGGGAGATAAAATATACAAGAATATGAGAATACTAATCCCCCATACACACAGACGCACGTCCCAAATACAATGAAACAGGATATGACAAACTAAGCGCATATGATGCTTTACAACATAGATCTAAAAAAGTTCAGTAAAGAAAAGAAAATTTAAAAATTAATAAATGTATAGAAAACTCTTTCGAGTGAAGCTTACAAAAATGTTAAGCTACATTTGAATTCTGTTTAACACAGTTGTAAGTGCAAAATATACACAAAGTACATTCAATATAAAAAAAAACCAACAAAAAAATAAAAATAAATATTGAAATTGAGCAGAAATTAAAGCATCAAATAAACGGCAACCTTATAAATGTAATTTCCACAAATTTTGTTATGTTTGTTTTATTTTTTTAGCTTGTTTAACAAATTAAGGAATCATCTTATATTACAGCAACTTCTCTAAACTTTTCCAACCTGCTAGCAACTTTTGCATTTCGGCACAATTTTGCAACGAAGCACTAACTGGCAAACTATTTTGTATGTAATACTTAAAGTTTTACAAATTAACATTAAGCTGAGAAAGTTTTGAGCATTTTACAGCTTTTCCAGAAATAAAAGGGGTTAAAATAATTTAAAAATAAAAATATATAAATTAAATAGCACAAATATAACAAGAAAAAGCATAAACGGGTGAAACTATCATCATATTTTAAGAATTAACACAAAAAGATTAAAAATGTCATATGTTTAACCACTTCGCTTATGCAAAATGATAAAGTTTTTGGGTATCCAGCTCTAAGTGCTGGACAAAAAAAACATTAAACCTACAGCAAATACATAAATAATTAAAATAGAATCGATTTAGAAAAGATATGTTTTAAAATGAAAAAGTTAAACATGGTCAGTAAAAGAAAGATTTATAATTATTGCGGGTGGTGGAATGTATTGTTTTCTATCGCAGTGTAATATGCTTTATATACACAATGCGTTGTGAAACAGTTGCCAAGCGACACAAACTAAGCTCAAAAATGTCAATTTAAAGCACAGTTTAACAGACTGTGAGTAATTAAAAAAAAATATATATATATATACACATATATAAATATATATATACACATGTATATATATTTTATTTTTTTTATATAAATGTTGTGTTTTTTGTTAGTCAGGCTGACAAGTGGAGCAGACGTGTAAAATGCGCGGAAACGGATGTAAAACGAAGCGAAACATGGTGACAATATCAAATAGCAAATGGCAAAAAATAATATTTACAAGAACAATAGCAAACAGCATACCGGAAAGGAACAAAGCGCGTGACATGCAAATACGAGAACTTAGGCATGTGCTTATTTTTGTGTATTGTATCTGCGCAGGATTCAAGCAATAGTTTGGGGTAGACAAAAACCAAACCAAAGACAGAAACAGAAAAACCTGCCACTAGACTGGAAATTAAGTGTGAGTGTATGTTATGGGCGCGCGTTGCATTGTAGGTGGAGCCGCACTCTCTAAAAGGGTATGACAATGACAAAGTGATCTTCCGGCGCCAGTTACTAGCTGCTCCTGCTGCTTGTTGATAAATGATGACTTTAAGCTCACACGCTACCCAGCCCCAGCCATGTTACCATGCCACTTTATGGCAGAACGAATGGCGGCAATGCAAAGGAAAAGTTGAGGAAAGCTGTACGGCACATCGCAACAAACATCCTTCGCGTCAGCCTCAGTAGACATGGTGTATGTGTCTTATTATACCCGGAAGCTTTCAATAGGCAAACAGAATATAATGTTTTTATGCAAATATAAGTAGTAGAAAATAAGTTATGTATGTATATAGGTGTTTGATCAGCATTAACATTAAAGTAAAGTATCAACAGCGAATTTAATATTTGTCGATATATTCTCTAATTTCTTGACAATCTTTTAGAAGCTTAAAATAAGGGTGTCGTGTAGTCAATTTAATGATTCTTATTTCTTCCAAATAAAACTAAAACTTTGTACAGGGTATTTTTGAGTGAGGCACTCCTATCTGGAATACTCTTACTTGCTTTATTTTTCGTTCGTTGGTTTTGGCATACTTCACCCTGCAGCTAAGCGGATTTTATATTCAAAAAACTGTGCGAGAGCTTTGTACGAAAAAAAGCGCCATAGAAAAATAAATGAGCTGACGATTGCAACGAAAATAAATTTGTTATTATTTCTATCGTATCGTTTCGTATCGCAAGCTGTAAAGTCTGCAGTTTTATGAAAACTTGGGAAATTTTTTTTATTATTTCCATTCTTTTTTGACACTAATGCGACGTTTAAGAAACAAGTGCAGCGATTTCTCGGTAAATTAATATAAAAACACAGGAAGGATAAAGGGAGAGAAAAGAAAACTGTTTAGCAATTGATGAAATGCGATTATGAGAATGTGTGCGATTGTCAGCGTTGCTCCCGGAACACGAAAAACTACCGAAAAAAAAACTATTAGACCATTAATCAACTGAAGTGTTCATATATGCCACAGATAAAAAACACACACATTTGTACTCCACCTGCAAATTCAATACTAATACTAAATACAATAAAATAAACCAGAATGAACAAAAAATTATTAATATATGAAACATATCTTATGAAACATATCTTTTATTATGTGTAGACCATTTGAAGTCCGTGACCACCAAATTAATTTGCTGACAGGAGGACGCACTCAAGTGACTGATAACATTGTTGATAGTCGATATAGTGTTGTAACTGGCAAGTAACTTAAGTCATTTCACACAAATTGGCCACACTTTGAAGAGAGACGTAAAGAAGAGATAACAATGCAACAGTAAAGACCACCTCTCAATCCCATTTGTTTGAGGCAGAGCTCTCAAATTTCATTTTAAATTCAATAAATATAAAAGCAGCAATTTACTTAGCTCAAAAGAGATTTTATATTTGATTTTCAGAATATTATTACTCAATAACTTAAATATAAAGTTTTAGAGAAATAATACTTACTATAAAATATTCTTTATTACTTCGATTATAGCCCAGGCTAGGATATCTATATTTTAAATGAAACTGAAAACTTTAACTTAGTGATTTTCTATAAATTCAAATAATGATGCATATTTGTTTTAGATATCACATTTATATTTTGAAATAGACGTTAGCATTAAATAATTAAACGATTAACAAATGTTGGAAACAGAAATTAAAACACAGTCCCATTCAGAATGTATTTAAAAGCTAATAATGTAAAATGCTTGAAATGCCGGAGACTCTGTATCGAACGAGATTGAAATATGCATCAGCTATACCTGTTCACAAACTTTTCGCCCCGAGTCCATTTAAAAAGATTTCATTTAAAGCGTTGTCAGTCCGCGAAGCTTGCGTCACCAAAAAAAAATAGAATGGAAAAAGTGAAATATCTGAGAATTTGTACAAAATTAAGTTGATTAAATGGACTTAGGAGCGCGATTACACGCAAGACTGGCAGAGAACAAAATGAGCAGAGTGCGGGTTTTCGGGCTATGCGTGTTGTGTGGTCTGCCAGAGTATTCTTTTGCCAACAGCAGAGAAGAAAAAGGAAATGTAATGGAAAAAAAAACATATTTTTCATTTTATTCTCTTTTCATCGCTCTGGCCATTGACAAGCGGGCGACCAAGTGAGCAACAGACAGCAATGAGCCGAAACTTTGACCATTGAAATCTCTGTCCCGGGGGAGTACTGCGCCTTGGAGCTATTAAATGGCGCATGATTAACGCTTTGCTATACAAGACAATAGATATATAATAGAACAGCAGCTGAAGCACAGACAGCCCAAAAGGGAACCTAGATGCTTTAATCCGGCAACTTGGTCGGGAGTTGGCAACAAAAGTCAATGCAGCTCTCTTGAAGGTTAGATCAGTTTGTAATGAAGCTTGTAACAGATACGAGATTAATGTTTACTCGTAAATCTACACAACTCATTTTCTGTGCGTACAAAGCTGTTTGTCTTTACTGACTTGCTGATTGATGGTATAAGCTTCAAAAGTTATCAAGATTTTGCAGAAGAGTAATTAATTGAAAGAAGAAGATAACTATTAAAAGCCTGTTCGTTTTAATTATTAATAAATTATAAAATTTAAAAAGCAGATATGTTACGAATGATACTTCAATCTTAAATAATAATGCTGAATTTGAAGCATGACCTTTAGTTTAATATAATTATTCTATAAATAATAAGAGGGTATTTAAAATTCCGCTAGCTTTATAGTCGCGCCTTCTCTTTCACTTGACAATTAAGCGGTGACGGAAACGGAAACTCTCGAGCGGCCAAAGAAAATGCAGCGTTTACATTGTTTTTGCGCCCTCGTTGTTGCTGTTACTGTTGTTGGCGGCTTTGGCATTGTTTTTAGCCAGTTCACAAAATATGCTGCTGCCAATCGCTTTTCCTCTCACTGCGTCCTGTCTGTCCTGTCCAGCGCTATTTTTTATTTTGTATTTTTTATTTTTTTGGTCCTGCTACAGGCGTACAGAATGATTAATGTGGACTGGCACAAAACACAGGCATTAATGGGCGGTCGACGGAATGCGCTCCTGTTGACTAACCACACTCCAGATATAATTTTTTACGTGCTGACTTTACGCAGGAACCCAAGGACTACCAAAACCCTACAAATTACGGCACTTATCGTGTACGCCCCAAATATATATGAAATGCCTGCACGTTCAGTGCAACAATCACCGAGACGAAGACACAAAAATGAATGCAAAGGAAATGCGTGGGAGGGGGCTGAACGCGGCGTATGATTAATCTGTTGTATCACACAATTTAATGGTCAGCTCGTGCCGCACTTCAAGTGAGCTGTTTAAGTGGCACAGCTCGAGCCGTAGCCAAGGCATTCGACCAACTTAATTTAAAGGCAAGTGGCTACAGTTGCTTGCTTAAATCTTTATTAATATGCTTGGATCCATTGGTACTACAGTACAGTTCAGTCAGCGAGCACCATGAAAAATCGCCGTCATTACGGCCAGCAAATTTGCTGCCTTGTAGCAGCATCCGCTTTAGCAGCAACTGCATTGATTTGCATCACGTAGTTGTTTGTCTGCGCCTGCGAACTGAAATTTGCTCAAATCACATTTCATTTATGTTAATGTTTCGGGCACTGCGGATCGCATTAGAATTCCATGTTGCCAGCAAATTTCGAAGCATCTTTCTAATTGCGATGCCATAAATTATATTATGATTGACATGACTCAATATGAAAGTCCCCAAAATAAGCCGGCCGCAAACTGCATCCGCCGAATGTTATGTTTACTGCATGCTCTTTGTTTTCGAACTTTAAAAGTCGATAGTCAAAAGTGTAGATCAAAATATACATAAATGTATGTGTAGATATATTCGAAGATATTAAAAATAGATATAGCATCAAAGAATAGGCTTAGTATTCTTCTTCTTTTATCTCAGAACACTCAGTAGGTTCCTGATGTTTGTACTGAACAGATCAATTTTCTATTCAAGCTTAAATACTCTTTATTCCCCAATTTGTCAAAGGCTCAATATACACGAAATTTATAAGATAATGTCATGAAAATCAACATCCGCGTATCTTTTTGCAGATAATCTCAAAATTCTAAAATTTGTATGTCTCGGATGATAAATTCCAGTATTTTTCAAGAACTTGTAATAACAACAAGTTCTTGAAAACAGAGTAGTTATAGAGTGAGTGTGAACGCCGGTATCTATAATGATTAGTTCTTAGAGAGAACTTAAATATTGAAATTTAAATTGCATACCTTACAATCAAAAAACACAATTTAAAATACTTCCAAACACTGTCACAAGAAAAACGAAATGCTAAAAAAACTGAAAAAAAACTAATGTTTTAGTGTTTTTTATGTCGCATTTATTAGGCAGGCCTTGGACGTAATCGCACAGCATGGACTTGCGTTACGATGGGGGCGACTTTCCGACTGCCTTGAATCGCGAATCCCGGCAACATCATCCACATGATCACCATGAGACTCCACCCAGCCAAACAGGACCAGAGAGACAGACGGAGAGCACACGTTCTGAGCACGGATGCCATGGAGGACACGGCGGCTCCATGGTCTTTCATCTTAGTGACAGGGAGACAATACTGTTTAAATTCTGGACCACTAACTCAACAACATCCTTGGTACTCTCCTGCCTGATCGTCTTCATTATGGCTGTTGGTTACGAGGCTTTGAAATGCTATCGGGAGTGGCTAAAAAAGTGCAACAAAAAACGTCTGGAAGGCGGCAGTGATCGACGCAACAGAAAGATGCCACCATATATGAACACTCGCTCTCCACCCATCGAACCTACCTCACAGCCAGATCAATTGCCGTACGTCCAGCCGGCTGTGGCAACTGGAGGGACGGAAAGTACGCGTCCCCTCTCGGCGCGTTTACCCTGGCTCGCGCCCATTCATTGGTATCAGACGTTGTTACATATGCTCCAGGTGACCATCTCGTTTCTGCTGATGCTCATCTTTATGACCTTCAACGTGTGGCTCTGCATGGCCGTTGTGCTGGGCGCCGGAGTCGGATATTTTATATTTTTTGCGAGGAGTGAGAATGTGTCCGACCATTGCAATTGAGGTATTTCATTCCATTTAGCTCCCAATCCCTGCCTGCGCTCCACTGTGTTGTCTATATGCTTTGTGCTAATGTATTTTTCTAATTAAACAAAGTTATAAAAATATCATAACAAAAGTGGCTGCAAGCCGTCTAGCCTAATTGTTCACGTTTATGGCTCGTAAAACAATGGCTAAAGTAACCGAAATAGCGGCAGAAGACAATAACAACTGCGAATAGGCAAAAAAAAGGGATGCCTTTGTGGCCAACAAGGCGTATAAGCAATATACGCATATAAAATGCCACTTCTTGTTATCCTTCTAATTACATAAGTACAGCTAGTGCATCTGTTCCATTGGAGCTGTGTATGTCGAATTTCTTCAGCTTATCAGCTTATATATATGCTATATATAAAAAAAACTGTATATAGTTAAATGCTCGACTTTAATTTCTGTTTGTGTCTGACCTTTTAATAATGCCCGCAATTATTAAGGGTGATAAACCTTAGGCCAGGTTAACTTGCGCGCTACCAGCGTCCATTTATCGGCTCTGGCAACATTAAATTAATATTTTAATAAGCTGCCTTTATGCCATTTGGCAAGCGGATAACGCAATTTGGCCTTAATACGCCACGGTGCACATGGAAACATAAAGCGCAGTCGTTGTAGCCGCAGAAATTTCTGTCCAAACGCAACTCAAACCTAGCCAAACTGAATTCAGCTTTAATAATTCACCCACATGTATACAAGTGTACTTATTTGTTTAAGTGTGCTTGTGTGTGCAGGCCGTAAAACTTGACCCATGGGCCAACAGTGCAGCAGTGCCCGGAGCCAAAGCGGAAACGGAAATGCGTTCATGCATGGTAATTTGACGTCATCGTCATCGGGTCCTCGTCAGCGTCTATCAAGTCTTGCCCTTTGTCGAGACTGATTAATGAGCATACACATACATTGCTTTATAAGCCTATTATGAACTGTTGCCATAATGAATTATATAACTGTTTTGTGATTAAGTGTATCGACAGGCAAAACATGTGATGTTGAAGAATGTATTATAAGCTGATTTGTTAACTGCAGTAAGGAATTGTTGAAAATGAACGATTTATTCATTTATAGTATCATATATATTATTGTTATTTCTATAATTAGTAGTTTGAATTCCATTACCCACTTATTCATTTATACCAACACACAAACAGAATGCGGATTCGAAGTTCGAATTATTATTTTAGCAAACGGCAATTGTTAATGTCATTTAAAATAGTACAAAATTATTATAATTGTGTACTGATCAACAATTTTTAGTTTAATAAATTGACTTCAAATACATCTTTAATTTAGTGACATCTTGTTTTACTTATTCGAAAAATAAGAGTTATCTGTTTTACGAGTGCCATGTTTAAATAAGGGTGCGGCATTGCTGAATTGCATATCCCTGAACTGAGAGGGCATATAAGCATAGTATGTGGAACTCAACTGGTTATTTTGGTGGGCCTCCATGGCGGAATGAAATATCCGGCCCATCTCCAAGAAAGACATAGTGTATTGTTTCAAATATTGATTCCAATATTTCCTCAGCTTGTACCGATTCTGGTTATGGGCAGGAAACCCAATGGATTTGCCCTTGCACCCCGTAGGCTCTCGGCGCGGCATCTGCACTATGTTATGGGACAACATGAGTGTCATATTGTCCATTACAAATTTGTCCTCGTCGAAACTGCGTCGGCGTTCCGATTTGGAGTAACGTTTTCCATAGCGTGCTCGAATCCATTCAAGAAGCATAGGTACACAATGGACATCCGGCAAAGTAGGCAGTATGTAGCGCTGATCCTGTGCCACACGGTCTAGTCCTAGGCGCAGCATATTCCTCATCAGCTCCACATTATCCGCATCGTAATATTCATACCCGAAATTAATGCGTTTTACTGTCTCACTTGCATTTGCAGCCGTTTGCAATCTCTCGTATTGCCCGTCGAATAGATCGACACCGCCCTTAATAGCACGCCTTGCTGTACGATCTACAATATAATCTAATGAACCATTTTCTCGGCCATCTAGAATCGCCTCCAAATAACAAACATCGTCCTCGAGCGCTTTGAGAAACACTGTCCTCAGTTGCTGCTGCTGATCTTCCTTTTTCTTGTCTGTGGGGGATCCAAATACTTTTAGATAGTTGAATCTGTAGAGCGAGGCATTCGTTCCTAACTTGAAATACTCGTTGCCACTGCGACACTGACATTGACAAGTCTCTTCGGTATGTACCTTCTTCTCGTCCATATCAGTGCCAAACAGTCGCGATTTGTCTTCCTGATCTAATCTGTCTTCCGGAAATATCGGCAAGCTTTCGTCTGCATCGAAAACTCTAAGACTTGTCCGTCGATGTTTACTATCTTTAGGAATGTTATCTCTACAGGTGGGAGGTAAGAGTTTACTCTGTAGAGTGAGGCCCAAACAGGAATTAACAATCCCTACAGCACTCTCATCTTCCATCCAATCGGCTTCGTTATTGCCAAGGTAAATAATTCCCGGATATTCAGCATCCGAAAAGAGTCGCTTCCTAGTGGCCGCATTGCGCTCCTTTATTGCAATATCATGGAACTGCTTACGAAACCGTTCCGACAATTGATCCAGATCATCCAGAATGCGCCGCCGAGTAATCTCTTTCTTTTTGAAGTTGACATCTATGATCCGGTTGTAAGTATCTTCCTTAATCTTTGCCAGATTAACCTTTACTGAGTCCTCCATTTGTGCGATCAGTTTGTGGTGTGTACACATGGACGTCAATTGGCTCTTACTCCCATTTTTGGAATGCAGAGACGTCAAAATCGTATCAATCTCCTTGTTGAGCACTGCTCTGGCAACCCGTTCACCATTGTTGAAGGTAAAGTTCCCAAACCAACGAGAGTCTATCGCATAATCCACGATAATGTTTTGTTCACTGGGCAACGATGCTCGCTGCTTCAGAGGTTCACAGAACATTTGCCGCCGACGTGGACTGGGCAATACAAGCCTTTGAAAGTAGGGTGACTTAAAACCCATTGATTTTGGCTGGATTTGAGCCATTGCGTGAGCTTGCTGCTTCATGAACTTTATCTTCTGATGCTTATAATGACGCTCCACTGTCTGATCCGGCTTCGGTGGTACCGTTACTGAGGTTTTTGGCAGCGGGAGCACACATTCCAATTCGTGCAGTGTCGGAAAGAGATCCAGCCAAAAGATAGCAGACATTAAGATTTGCTCGTTGAGCTCATAGACCACCTCATGATTTGACGTTTTGTAATACATTTCCATGAGGAACCACAAAAATGCCACATCGTTGCCGCGGCTCATCCGTAACAGCACACGCACACCGCTCTTCGATGGGCGGGGGCTCACTCCCATGTTACTTAGCTGATAACACACCCGATGGGTGGTACCCTGCAAAATGTCGTCGGCCAACGCGCGCTTCAACTTATGCGCAGCAGCCAATTGGTTCTCGGAGAGTCCACGATACCACAACGGCTGCAGGCTTTTTTTCATGGCATCCTCTCCAATGCGATTCCGCACGAGCTGATGGATGTACATCACTTGTTGGGTTGTTTGTGGATCATCTGTTAACTTCATCTTGCTAAGATACCAAAATTTAATTTATATTAACTAATGGACTAAAAAATAATTGGCATCAAATTCGTTTCACAGAAATTTCAAGTCACAATTGATCAAAATGAAATATAAATAAATTATAGTAAAACATAAATGAACATCAGTTCTTAATCAGGTATCCGGTACCAATTTAAAATTTTCATATACGAAAAGCTTTGCATATGCAATTGATTCTTGATGTAATTGATATGTTTTAGTAAGTGATAACTCTAAAGGAATATTAATACCACATCTTCATAAAATATAACGCATTTAAATGTAACAAGCTATATTAAGCCAAGCTAAATTGACTAAATTGTCAGATACACATAAAGTAGGGTACATTTATTATCCGGAACAAGACAACCCACAAATATCTAAAGAAAAGCTTTTAATGGGCATTCTCTACACCTTCAAACTGTCTTATATGTTAACATGTGTGTGCCGCTTGAGTGTTTGTGACAATTTGCTAGTCCTTTGCAGCCCGCAGAAGTACATCATTAATTTATTAGCAAACCTAATAGCCGACAACAATCAGGACTCAGACTCGGCAGTTTGTTTGTAGGACACGCATGCCACACGTGTCGTCCCCAAAGTGTGGGCTTATGCAAGTATGTGTGTTCTTTGTTTGCAAGTCAAAGCCAGCGGTTACTCTTCGACTGCGTGTGATTAGGCTACGACGCTTTTTGGACTATATTACGCGCAAGTTAACAATTAACTGGTCCCGATTGCTGGCCAATAATTTATGACTTTCTACATTCGACTGTCAATTAAATTCTTTGCAAAATGACAGCATTACTATTCACTGGCGTCTCATGGAGCCTCACTAGACGGCCCAAATGATTTATGCGTCGCCTGGCTGACACTTTTTGGCCAACAGTCATATATAGGCTTTCCTTTTCGTTTGTTTACGTTTGCGTGTGTGTGAAGTGCTTTTGCTAGTTTCCTTTTTGCTGTCACTTTTTGCCCACGACACGTGGACAACGCCTGCAGAGCTGCTTATGTTAATGACCCGTACCCGGACCCATTCTCCTGTCAACCCACATCCGGATCCGAACCCAGCTTACAGTTCTTATCCAATGGGACAATTGGCATGTGTTTTAGCCCATTTGCATGCCTTTTGCTCTTTCGTGTGACATAGAGACGG
Organism: Drosophila pseudotalamancana; assembly: GCA_037075185.1. NCBI lineage: Eukaryota > Metazoa > Arthropoda > Insecta > Diptera > Drosophilidae > Drosophila > Drosophila pseudotalamancana. Next base: position 13,528 of record JBAMCK010000813.1, on the reverse strand, counting down.
GTGTTAGATAATAATAATAGATACGCCCACTCGCATTGTCAGGTAAACTTTATCTCAGTTCTCATATATCAAGGAAATCCAAGTGGAACACTGCCTGTTATGGAGGTAACGCTTGTGGCATGTTTAATTCGCTTAGGCCCTGCGGCCCCAAAAGTTTTTGGAGCTTATTCGCATGAATTGTGGCTAACGAACTTCAGTGCGATGCCGAATATTAAAACCGCACTTTTTACGTCAGCTTATCAGTTATTAATGTTATTTTATGAAAAAATTTAAAATATCAACGTAGTTTTTATTTGAGGAATTGCGGTCAGTAATATAACCAGAAATGCAGTTTATAAATAAGTAAATACTCTACAAAGCAGATCTCAAAGTGGGGTTAACAAGTCTTTTTCTATACAAAAACTTTATTAATTTATATAAAATATAAAATTTAAACATATTGGATTGGTGAAAGGACAATCTCAATGAAAACTTGTTTTATATAATTTTCATAAGAAATGTAAATATGTTGTGTTTCATAATAAATTCGTATTAGGTAATAATTATTTAGGCTAAACAATCATATAATCAATTTAAAGGCCACATTCTGAATGTTCCTTTTATCTATTTTGCTTTAATAATATTGTGTCGCAACCCATAAGTACTGAACCACTTCACACGTAGTAGATCAAAAAGCAGACTCAGTGTTGCCAAATTTTAATATAAACTGTTGAAATGTTGACGCACTAGCCCAATGGTCTGCATCTCCGAGAATAAAATAAACTAAGTATAGGACTTTAACAATTTTTTGCGAAATTTTAATTAAAAATACCAGCAGTAAAAAATGTTTGGCACTGAACATAGTACCATATACAATTTTAATGCATAACCGCATGACCAAAGGATATGTGCCAGCAAAGGACAGTAATAAAAACTGAAAATATAGATATTGGTATGGGACTCGTGACATACGCGACGAATGACAGTGAATTATAGACTGCCAGACTACCTGACTAAAGGATTTGCAGATTAACAGACTGATTGACCTGCTGTAAGAGTGACAGATAGAATTGTTGGTAGACTGACGAATTTTCAGGCTGATAGGTTAACAAACTGATTGACTAACTGATACACTAATCTGATCAATATATAGACTACAGATTAATAAATTGACAAGCTGGGAATCCCACAGTGTGCCGGACAAACTGATTGACAGACCGATGGACTGACGGTATGATAAACCATTTTCTCTTAAATCCTTCACCGTGCCACAGAGATTTGGAGATCATGTCTCTCGCACCGCGTTTTTTTTTTAAATGTGTATAAAGCGAAATTTTCTTTTTTTCGGTCTGTTTCAGTCTTCCTTTTTTGTCGTTCGCGCCTGAACGCCTTTGTTTGTTGTCCTTAACGATTTGCGCTCCACTGACTTAGCAACATTTGAAGTCATTTTTTTGGAATCTGTGGCGATAACTGGCAGTCGCTATGGCTTACAGTCAAAACGTAGGCGCAGACCGACTGGATTTGCATTGACTTTTGAGCAACTGATAATAGGAAATGCCGCAAGCCCGGCTTATGTGAAGACAATGCCTGAAATGCGGTGTGTGGGAAGAATTTTGCCGAAGAATTTAAATGCGTCACGTCCGACCACGCCGCGATTATAAAATACACGTATCTATAAACACTTTGAGCCGGGGCCAGGCCAAGAGCTGATCCAGTAACTGTTGCTCGATAAAAAAATTTAAAATTTAAAATTTTCCATGCACACACACATATACACTAATACTAAAAGTAAAATCATGTTTTCATTTCCAAGCCACGTTCCATATTGTTTCGCTACATCTTTCGTTCATACCTTTACCCCTTAGCGAAATTTAACGAGCTCCTAACTTTATGTTTGCTTGTCATGTACACATTTTGTTTTTATTGGAGATCCACCAACTCAGCCGAGAGGCTTGTTTAAGTGAAACATTTTTTAAAGTCAACTTGGAGGCGTGCGTGGGGCACACGGACACATGCTCAGTTCAACAGTTTTTAAGTAAGAAAGTCAGGTCGCGCGCCACTGACTGCTTGATACTCTGTTCCAGTTTAGTATAAAAATATATTTTCGACAATTTAGAACAATTAGTAATAACACTCTCATTATTTATTTAAAATTGTATTTTTTTTTGTTTTTTTGGCATCATATATATCTCAAATCATTATGCAATGTCTTTTATGGAACAAATCTCACCACTCTGTAACAATACCCTATGGAAGTGTACAGAGAATCCAAAAAAAAAAAAACAAAAAACCAAATGCGAAAAGGACTGACATGTGCTCTCGAGTTTGCCATTTGTCGTTATTATTGTTGTTGTTGTTTTTGCTGCTGTCGCTGTTTGGTTGGATGGTTATATGTTGATAAGTACGAGACCTCTCTTAGCCTACGGCAAATGCAAAAGCTAACATAAGTAAACTTTTTACTTGGCTTCTACTGTTGGCTGAACGCCATTTGTTTATAAATTTAATTTGTCTTAGCCAAGAAGTCTGCCGTCTTTTGTTTTGTTTTCAACTTGCTTGCCAAAATGTATTCAGCTTATTTAGTTAATCTACCAGGTCTGGCAGCAGTCGTTAGATAAACTAAGGACCTAAGCACTTATAGTAAAGAATGTGCGTAAGCCCCAATTAAAGGTTTAAATGCATGCGATTTTGCTAGATGTGAAATATGAAACGCAGACAGACTTTAAGTTATATAAATGAAATATTTTCCTAAAATCTAACAAACTTACAAGTTATAGCCATTTTTGCACATTCTCGTCCCAAACAATAATTTGATATATGTATGTGAATGCTTACAAGTGAATACACAAGACGCAATTACTTATACGCTAAGTTTTCTATGCGTGTGTGTGAATACAATGTATGAGTGTATAAAAGTTGCTTATCCTTCCTACCTCTCTTTTCCTTGAACTAGAAAGCGTGGGTTTTGTGACTTGCTATTTTATGCGTTATTGAATTTCACTTAACAGCAACTGCGCCATAATGTTTGAATCTGTATGTGTTGGTGTGTGTCCGTGTCCGTGTGTGTGTTTTTCCTGTACTTGAGTGCCCAGCGCTGTAAAATGCCACTTGAGTTAAGCACTGAGCTTTGCCTGTGGCTTAGTTTTTTGCTGACTTTTTAAAAATGTTTTTGCATACCCTGTACTAAATGGCCAAGAGTCTATCATACATAATTTCACTATCACTATCACTACATAATTTGTAAATTACTCCCACTGTGCACTAATTATACGTTATGTATTACAATGTTCTCAGTTTTAACTTATTCGTTGCATACTCTAAGAGAATTTGAACATTTTTTCTAGAGTATCCTTAGTGAGTCGATTGGTCAAGCACTTTTTCTGCTTTGCCCAAAAAAATGTATGTAAATAAATATTTTGCATGTGTTATGGAAAAAAATAAACGCAAAGAGGTACAAAAAACAGTTCCAAAACAAAAATGTTTCGAGGTGTGAAGCAAAGTGGCAGAGTGAAAAAAATTATACGTAGCAAAAAAAAACCAAAATCTGAATTCGTGTTTTGCATTACATCAGTTTTTCTGTGCTTTTGTTTCTTTAAAAATGATCATTAAGCCAAATAAGCTTCGCACAAGCAACTTGCAGGTTTTGCTCTCAAAGGCGAATATTGGGCTTTCATTTGGTACGTAGCAAATCAGCTAAAAGTAAGTTACGTAATTGATTGGTTATAAAAGCAACTAATTCAACTTGACGAACTATTTCTGTTTCCAAAGGTATATTTCAAAACACTTTGCAAAGTTTCGCTAACGAATTGATAGTGAAGTTTGCGTTGAAACTATTAAATCAACAGATGTTACAACAACAACGAAAAGAACAACTTGTACTCTCTAGAAATTTAAGTTGCGCCCTGCACTCTGGACTATGCCCCGCTCCTGTATCAATTTGTAAGCTGTATGCAACTTGAAAACAGGCAACAACATTGCAGCTGCAACAACAAGAATAAGAACAACTGTGCAGCAACTCTCAACAACTGGCAGCAGTTACAAAAAGCATACGCAATGTTGGCACCCATTGACACGAGCTAGTAACTGACACCGATGGGCCGGCGGGCAAAGATAGCCAAACTAACTGTCTATCACCTCGCCTGCACACACTCACTCATCTAACGTACACTCACATGAGCACACACCCATAAACATCGAGTACGGGCCAAAATATATGCCATGAACCCTGCCAGCAGCGAAACGAACTGCGCACTAACTGAAATTAAACATGAAAAATGCAGCATCTGCCAGCAGTTGCAGTTGCTTTTGTTGTTGTTGTTGCTAGTACTGTTGATTCGTCTGTTATGGCAGCCATGCACTGCCAATTGGCAGGCTGCACCGGCAGCAAGCCAACAAGTAAACATGCGAGCGGGGAAAATTCCAGGTGCAGTCGCAGGTCAAGTTTTGAAATATGCAACGAACCAAATTTGAAATGCAAACAAAGCTAAAAAATTCAGGACTCCCCGCTACGGAAGAGAAATAGCAATACAGAATTTGGCCTGGACGTGATATGTGTTTCAAGTCTTAGTATCCAGCCTTACCTTTAAAGATAGTCATATATGTTTAAACACAGGTAGACATTTCTTGAACTAAATACCGATTAAGTTATAACGTATATGGTATAGGGTATATGGTGTATAGTATGTGGTATAAGGTATAAGATATAAGAGAAATTGTATCGGTAACTAAATGCCGGACTTGGAATTAGGCTATGAAGTAAAAATCATATATATGAAGGAAGCGGAAAAAAAGTTTCACAATCGCTGTGCTAGATTAAACTAGAGCGGACATTCAAGGACATTGATGCTGGCAGCAGGTATACGTCTACCAGATGCAGCTAACTTCTTCACTTAATGTGGGAGTGCTGATGCGAATGTAATTGCCACCGAGTGAACATTAATGGGCTATCTATGCATCCTGAAGGTGCGAGGATGTGTGTGTCCGCAGTTTTAGCAGCTTTCGTTACATTTCCGTTAGCCACATTCCACATTGTTGTATTTGGCTCCTGGAATCCGGCCAACTATGTATTTGTTATTGTTGGCAGAGAACTAACATTATAAATTGTTGGAAGTTTTATATGCGTCATGTGAGTGTCTCATTAGCAGCGTTAAGTGGGTCAGTTAATTAATTTTAGGGGATTGTTTTTATTTAAATGGCTAAACTTGCACTTGTATTACTTTTAAGGGAATTAAATGAAGTCATGCCTGCAATGGGAATATTCCATGCTGCATTCTGCATTAAAGCCAGAAAGAAACGAACTCAGTCGTTTTATTATCATAGATCTGCAACTCGATTTCCTTAAGGTATATGTCAAGCTTTTATACGCTATTATTTTCCTTAACTATTAAGTAGGAAAACTTGAAAACATAAACATAATACAAATTTTTACTTTCTATCCATATATATATGAAAATATATATAAAAGAATACAAACTTATTATTAAATATAAACAAGAAAATAAAAAAATTGTAATTTTTCAGCTCTGGGCTACATCTTGTAAAAAGTCCACTTAACGAGTTTCTGTAAATGCTGCAAATACTCCACGGTAAAAACGAAACTATGCTTCAGGCAACCACATCAGAAAATGAAGTTGTGGCAAGCAAAAGCATGCACTCATGCACAGGCAGGATTCCAAAAGAATAAAACCGAAGAAAAAATAGGTGTAGAAAAAATGCCAGCAGTTGAAGGAATGCAGCCTGGACGCTACCAAAGAGCCAAAGAGCCAAAGCTGCAAAGCGGCAAAGCGTCAAAGAGCCTGCAAATTGCTTAGGTAGCTCTTACTCACACATTCTCGCACTCACTCACATATACACTCAGAGGTACATGCACGCGCATGCACTCAAGTGTTGCTTGTTGCGCAATTCAAATCGAGCTTGGGCATTGAGATTAGAACTGACTTGAGGCCAGAGTGTCGAACAGAAATTGGTTAGGGTTTTGCTGTTTGTAACCACTTTTGAAAAAAACCGTATATTAGTGTGCTTCAGTTGTTTGGCAACAATTGAGAAATGAGTGCCACACACACAGACGAGCACGCACGTATAGACTTCATTGACAGCTGGTACACATTGCGTATATGTCACGCTGAACTTTAAGTCAATATTAAAGTGTTTGTTGTCGCACGAGAAACGTTGTTTAATGCATTTCATTTCGAGTTATTTCGGGCTGTTGCAAAAATATTTAACACATCTGCAAAACTTTTGTGGCACCCTGTGGCATGAGGCAATGTGGCAGGCAACAAAAGTGGCCAAGACCACAACAATAAAAGCAACAAAGTTACCCACAATGAAATGTCGCCACACACACACACACACACACACACACACACACACACACACACACACACACACACACCGACAGAGCGTGCTACATGAGTGGGGAACAACAAAAATGAACAACTTGAGAGCGTGTTGACCACCTCCACCATTGTCAAAGTGTAAACAAGTTTTGTTCATACTTCCTCTGGATCCCATTTGCTGGAGCCTTTTACTTGGCTTGCTTTGTCGAAGCTTCTTGAAACCCCAGCTAAATCAAAAATAGCTGCTTCTACAAGTAAAAGGACACATGTCCTTTGGCAAAATGTTTCGCTTTTAAAAGCATTTGTCTTCGAGCTCACAAAAATAAAATACAAAAAAACTAAAAGCAAAGCGAATTTCGAGTAAATTTCAAACCAAAAGTAAATAGATTTGCTGTTCTCTTAATTCTGTTCGGTTGGTTATATTGCTTATACTTATGCTTATTTTATATTATCAGAAGTATACCTGTGATAATGGACATAGTAAATTAATATACTATGAAAATGTTTTTTTATTACAAGTATGTGTCACAAATTTTTTTTTGTATACGTACGTAAGAAAATACTAAGATATACAAATAATACTTAGGTTTGAATAGTGAAAACTGTAATACATAAAATCTTAGGTCTGTATGCAGAGTATCTACCAGCTGAATCAACTTCACTAAAACTCTTGAGCCGATTGAGAGCTTTCAAATCAGACATTTGTATTTGGAAAATGCAATCGAAGGCAAAGCACTGGCAATTAAGATGAGGCGGGTTTTTATTGATTATCGAGCTTATAACTGCACAGAAAGAACGCAAACGTACTGTGGCATGCAATCTCGTAACCGGTAAGTTGAGTAAACTGTTCAAGTGCAGCCAGAAAAGGCAAAACCTAACAAAGGACCCACCGTCGTTTGCCAACTGAATACAAAATGAAGCCAGCTGCAGGTGTGAAAACGAAGAAGGAAGCGGTGGTAGCAGCTGAACAATGCCAAGTATTTGTATGTGTGTGTACGTGTAATTTTGGTGTTGTGCTGGACAGTGAATGCCGTCAATTCAATGAATGTGCGTCAAGTGCTGCTCCTGCTGGCTTAATGCTTTGAGAATGCCAGCAAAACAGAAGACGAGACGCTTAAATTTGCTATAAATGTATAAATGGAAGTGGCGCCTTTCTGCAAACTTTCGCTTTATACCTGCAAACACACACGTACACACACACAGACAGTCTGCTCATGCTTGCTGTTTTGTTGCAAAAGTTTTGGCTTTTAAATGGCTTTTACTTTTTCGCCGTATGGCTCCCAGTGGCATCATAAAAAAAACAAAGGTAAATCGAAGTAGAAACACCAACAACAACAACAACAACAACTTCAGTTACAATAACAACAGGAGTACACGAAAACACAAAACAGTAAATTTCATGCCTGGATGTCGAGCAGCAGGCATCATAAGAAGCTGGTCTCAGCTGCTTCGCATAGCAGCTCGAACGTGTCTGACTTTTTATATCGGTTGTAAATAGGGTCAACTTTTCTTACCAAATTGTTATTAATTGAGCTTTATAGTTTTTCGAACTGTTCATTAGCCAATGTGTCCCACGATGGCATTTCAATCTGTACTCAGATACATTCATTCTTGTAAATGCTCAATTCGTTATAAATTTGAATATTGATAGATATCTACATTCCATAGATTAGTTGCGAATGTGCTGAAACCTTTATATTATATAACGTAGAATATACAGCATAGAAGTACTAAAGTTCGAAAGCCTTATTCAGCAATTTCCATTGATCATTAAATATGTGCTATGCAAAGACTTAAGACAGTTAAAACAAAACACATTTCAAATGAAACCGTCCCAAAAGCTAATCGAATCAAATGTCTACATGCTATTTTCTAAACATTTTTATGTTAACCCTTGTAGCATGTATAAAGTAGAAGTTGCTGACATCTCCATATCCTTCGGGCAGGCAACTTTAAGCTTGATTTAATATTTCGTACCTGCTTCTGTTTATCCGAACAGCTCATCAAACAGTTTGTGGGTTGGAGGCATTGTGTATTTCTGTTTGGGCTTTTCTGGTTTGGGCCTTCTTTGGGCGCTTTGTAATGTCCAACAATGGATGCAGGTCACAAAAGCCGAGAGCACTTTATATTAACCAGATGAAGGTTATTTCATTTGCTTTTAATTTAGTTCTGGCAGACGAAAAGGCCGTCAGGCACTCGGCCCACAAACAAGCAATCAGTAGCTCAGGCTCAGATCCCTTGTGGGTCCTCACAACCTGTTGCTGCTACAGGTAATCCTTTTCAGATTTCCTAAGACCTGCCAACACTAACACTAACAAAAACTAATTTTTTAATACATCAGCACGCACATACACACATACACTCTCACACACGAATTGTGTTTTGTGAAAATCCTGTTAAGGCATCCTTTTGGGCTCTCGAAGCTCCAATTCTAATTGGAGGCGTGCCAAAATGTGCACAACTCATTAGGCGAAAAGGCGGATACACAATGGGGACTGGGCAAGTTGCTTAGAAATGGAACAATGGCAACCAATAGCACGACGAGGTCCTGAAAATTTCTTTAATTAAGCACAGCATACCCAGCTCTAGGATATCCTGCTCTGTGTGCCCAGACATTACGAATTGTGCCTTTGCTGTAAATGCCCTCTAACGGAAAATAATACTCATTTCAGAAATTCATACACTATTCGGACTATCGGCTTTCAATAGTAATAGTTCCTAAAAAAAGCTTCAATTTAAGCCAGGGCTTAAAAGGAAATATTATATGGGATTCTTGTTTGCGGTGTTTGTTCCATTACCTTTAATTACTTAACTATATGTAGGAATACCAAAACGTTAAAGCACAATAATTCTAGACTAAACTGCACCCATAAACAAAATCTAATATTCAAATTTATTTCCCGAGACAGGTGTCAGAAAAAACCACTTCCTTTTTTATCTACATAGATACGTTGAACTCCTTTTTTTAAGAAGAAGTAGAACAAATGTTCCACTCTGCCGTAATCTATCCGTGACAAACGGTGTTTGGGCATTAACTTCGTTTTCATGGAATTCAAAGACGGCAACAGCCGCAAATAACAGCTTAAAGCCCAATGTGGCATTCGAGAGCTAACCGATTGCCTTCCATTAATGCACATTGAATTGGTGGGGCAATGCCTTGAGGCCATCATCATTCAAAGGCCAAGCATTCGAGTATTTTGAGTGGCAAACAATGTCGATAATCAATCAATGTTCTCCGTGTTCCCATTTCTTGAGTGGCAAACAGTTTCGACCTGACTCCGCCTCTTCTTCAGCTTTATTCTAGAATTTTACTGCCAACAAAGAAACACTTTAAGGCTCTTAAAAAAGTTAAAAGTCGGCTCTTACGTATGCAGAACATAATATCTTCTTTCAATGTTTTATACCAAAAAAAAGATATATCCATGTTTCCTTATCATTGTTGCAACTATTTATTCAAACAAAGTAGTTTTTTTTTTTGTTATTTTACGAACACGATTGTTTATGATTCTCAACTAAAATGAATGAATGAATGAAATGTGTATATCAAATAAGTTTTTATATTCTTAGTTTTATTGCTTTTAATGTAAACACTATAAACAATTGTATGAGAAAGAAAGCAAGAGATATACGAGAAGCCACACAATGATTTCAACAGAACTATAAAAATTCGAATATTAAATGGATTAAATACACTTTAGCCTTAAGGCGTTGATAAACAAAGTTGCAGCCTCCAGACTCATACACACACACACTTCCACATGGAGAGATATACAAATACACAGGCAGGACACAAAGTTGCGGCAACAAACAAACTGGCAACTCGGCACTTGAGATAATAACTTGGCTGCTAGGGTTACGGTGAGATTCTGCTGGAGAGACTGTTGTCCTGCATGGGTAGTGGAGAGTGCAACCAATGACCAAACAGTGTTGCATTTCTGAGAATGCGGGCACATAAAATATTTCAGAGTAATGTGCACACGGCCAAGTGGACAAAGATATTGGCTACAAAATTAAGGCCAAAAGCTGGAGTTCAGCTCCAACCCAAAATTGATTTATGTTTGTTTGATTTTTTTTTTTTTTGAAATAAATATATGCCAAGCAAGATTTACCTTTAACTGTAACTGTGTAGCAGAATGTGTAAGTGTATTAAAAGGAGAGCGCTAAGAGTCTTTGTCGTCAATTGCATGACATGCTCACCCATCAAGAGGACCGACCAATATCCCAGTAACAGAAGCAGAAGCATAAAAGAAGGAAATAGTAAGACTAAGAGTGTAAGCTGTTACCCAAACCTAAATTCCAGGGTATAACAATAATAACAAAACTTCCATATGTGGGAGAGGAGGAATTCACATTCAGCTTAGCTATTGAAAAATAATTTTCAACTGCGTTGCGTGCCGGCTTCCGGTTCTGACAATGTCACCTTGGATTGGACAAGGCTTTGCTTACCTTACCTTACTTTTCATTTTTTTATCATGAATATTTCCAGTATGTTTTTTTTTGCTTATGGTTAAAGTATGGACTTGCCCGCAACCGCAAAACTCGAAATGAAAACAGCACTGAAATCTAATTTGATGCGCTTGCCAATGCCACCAAACGAGGCACCCGGCTAGATGTGGCACATGCCGCAAGGCACTGCAGTCTCCGGGCCTTGCCGTAGGCAGGAAGAAAGTCAAAATGGGTTTTAGCGTACGATTTGTGGCCGGAACGAGCTGTAAGCCCAAGTCAGAGCCGAAACAGACCCAGCACGCCCTCAGCCCTCCGTCCCTATCGAACGTACACCCGGAAAAATTGTGCTTAGTGATGTTCTAATTTTGAATCAGTTTAAATGTTGTGGATAATATTTTCATATTCAAGTATTACCTTTCCGAATAATTTTGCATTTAAATTATTTAACATTGGTATATTATTAAAAGAAAATAAGGTTTTTAATTCACGATATTAGTATTTTGGATATATATATATTTTTTTTTTGCAGTGTAAAAGGCCTTCAATTTTCTGGGATTCTCCTTTACTGAAAGTTGACTGTCCGATAGTTGTTCTCGTTGTTGATTCTGTTAGCGCTGTTGTTGTTGTTGTTGATACCTTTGTTGGTATTTTGGTAAGGGGCTTATAACCCTGATCTGGTCAGGTGCCGTTTCTGTGTGCAGTTGCGTATGTATAAATGTGCGTCCCATGTGTGCGTCCCATGTAGCTCAAGTTTCACTTTACCAACTGCATGTCAAATCATCCTCCCTCCAGGATCCACCCTTTCATCCCTTCTGTCTACGTGTGTATTTGCAAACTTTCTGGTTAGAAGTCGAAAGTGGTTTATGGTTCGAATGTGGCTGTAGCCTATGTATATTAAGGGTGATTGTTTTTAATGAAAAGCAGGTTTGTTGGTCGACGTCCACTTATTGTAGCATACTTTTCAGCACAGGCAATATATTTTACTCCTTCTACCAGCTTCGGTCCAGCTCCTGTTGTCGAACAAATATTTCGCATAACTAATTCAGATTCTGTAACATGGCCTTCCACCAAATATTGTTGTTTAATTAACGCTTATTATAGATGTGTCATACAGTTCAGCTATTCACAATGCTCAGCAAATTTAATGCATATATTTCATAATTTACGAAAATCATACATTGAACGAAGGTAACAAGGGTTAATAGTCCGCAATATGTAGTTAAAAAAATAATTAAAATAAAAATATTTAAGAATTCGGAATTCGGAATTCGGAATTCGGGAAAATATATATATATATAAAAAATGTCTTGGAAAATTTTTTAATTTTCAGTATATTATATTCACCTTAACAATGTAGCCCAAGGCAAAAACATTATTCGATATTAAAATGGACATTTGTTAATGATTTTACATATTAGGTAAAAAAGAAAACAAAGCACTGTTTCAGCAAAGTCCTCTTTTCAAATTGCTGCTGTTTCTGTTTTCGTGTGTTTTCCATATTATCTGCTTCATCTTCGTGTTCTGAATGATTTAGCAGACCGCAAAAAAATAAACCCAACAAACGGTCTTTGCCTGGTTGTGTGTGTGTGGGCGTGACAGCCCCTTTGGCAGCTCCACCTTGCGCCTTATCTGATTAAGGGCAGCTCAGGCGCAGAAAAGGCGACGACAGCGCTAAATAAAGGCGGCAGAGAGAAGAGAACGGGAGAGTGGGAAAAAGCGGGAGAGTGGCGGCAGCCTTGCGTTTGGAGAACATGCAAAATGTTTTACTTGCCTTTGGTTATAAATGTGCACACACAAGGAACCCATATATGTATTTATGCATATATATGTGTGTGTCAGCACATAAAAAGGTGAGCTGCTACAAAACCTAATTAAAATTTCATTTCAAACAGTGTTGCAAAGTGCATGTGCCCCTATTAACAAAAAATATTAACAGTGCCGGTGACACTAACAACAACAACAAAAGCCAAGTTCACGTAAAAGTTCAAAAGCTTATCATAACGAACATAACAAAGACGACATTAAGTTAGACATAAAGCCTCTTTTACTTTTTGTTGCATCTCCTTATTGTTTGTCTCTGGTGTCATTTTAACTGACGGGGTATTAACTAGTCTATGCATTTTTGTTCAAGTATTTAGGCCTGTACCTTCACATATAGATGGGGCTGTCTTGAAATTTAGCTGCTGGCGCCACCTTTTGTTTGTTTTGGAAACACTCCCATTAACATACTGTGGTCAGCCCTGATTTGAAGAAAATTAATATTGCTCCACAGAACAGCACTGCTCCACACACTAACAGCAGACCCCAACAATAATAAATTAAATTATAATATGTTTCAACTTTAATCTATTGAAAATTAGTTTATTTAAAGCTTGTTTATGGCATACGATGCATTAAGTTATATATTTCATTTAATCTGTCTTCTGCAGTTGTAAGTTGACCTTTAACAGGGTTTCATTAGTTCATTTCAACACTGTTAAGATAACATAGCATTGGAAGTGTACGTGATGCTGAACTGTTTCCCATGTAAAATGTTGGACAACATAAATATTGTTATTGTAGAATGTGTTATGCACAGCGTGCAGTTGGGTCGGTCGCTTGAAACTAAAGTATAAAATTTACCATCGAAACTTTATACATTGCTAAAAAAATATGTGTGGGCTATAACTTATTATAAGAAACACAAGCAATAACAAGTCTGTCAAACGCTACTCAGATAATTATCGATACAGTTGCAGCCGCTTTTCTTTGTACCTGCATTAAAGAAACCC
>JBAMCK010000810.1:0-81222 GCA_037075185.1 Drosophila pseudotalamancana | reverse complement strand
TGCATTGCTGTTAACAATAATTGCCGCAGCGCAACAGTGGAAAAATATTGTACATATTTTTAAAATTGTTTATGCGTTTATGGCACCAGTTAAACAGGACGACACACACATACATACATACATGCGTACACATACATGTAGTTATACATGTATATATGTATGTATATGTATAAAACGAGAATTCAAGGCAAAGCAATTAAATACGAAATGTTTCAAACATTCAAACACCTTATTAACAGTTATACTAGATATGAACAAATTTGTGTGTGCTTCTTGCCAGTGTAGATAATAAGTATGTATATATATAAATATATATATATGTATTTACGTACACATACAAACACATATATATACATACTTTTTAATACAATTGCGTATATAAACGAACGCGTTCTATTATGCACATAGACTACATATGGCTGTAATTTTTAAATAAAATTATTTTATTTTTCGGCTTAATTATCCTTGTTGCTTGACAGAGGATAACAAAATAACGAAATCTGTTTTATAAACAAAGTAATTAGTCTATATACATTGACACCTGTGCATTTGTATTTGTGTACATACAGAGATATATGTTTTCACAATATTTATAAAACAAAAACACCAAAACAAACGCACAAACATACATACATTACGATGCTGAAGACCTTTAGATAATAAACGTAGTTAGATTGTTACAATTTTCACTAAAGTAAAAAAAACGATTTTGTGGATTTCTTTTTGATCTAGCACAATAAACTCCATAAACGCGTCAGCTATTATAAACAAAGATTCGCAGATATTGTTGCTTATACATATGTATACGTACAATATTCACATACATACTAATACGTATTCGTTAATAAACCGACTACTTTTGTCACATACAAAAATCGAGTATATTTAATCGTTATCGAACTTACAACACTTCGAATTTGTTTTGTCTCCGACAATAAATTCAAAAATGCTCCCAATTAGTTTTTTATACAACAATAAGATTAATAGTTGTTGTGAAAAAATAAAAATCCAAATAAGAACGCTGTTGTTTATATGACGTATTAGAAAAAAAATGTATTACAAATATTTTTTTAAGTTCAATTTAATTTAATGATTTTAAATTTTTTATTATAAAGTTACATCTAATCTGAGATTTGCTTGGATTACCTATGGAACGACTTTAACAAATAATCGTTACTACACCCAAGTACTTTTTCGCATGAGTACCTATAATCAGATGTTGTTCAACACTGTATGATAATCAACGAAGTTGTTTTAATAATTATATATGTAGATACGTCGTGACTGCGTTTTCATTCCACCTAATGTAAAAGTGAAGTAAAATTAAATAATTTAGTTTTCAGTAGTTTATAAATATTGGCCAAGCCCGCCGCCCACAGCACCAACATGACTGAATCAACAAAGCCATTGCTGGGCTCGTGCTTAGCCATTGTTGCGGTAAGTCGACGTGTTCTACCAGCGCCCGCTCAATCAGCGCCACTGTGACTCGCCTCTACCGGCTAAGACGTGGAAATATTTAAGTTTTTGCCAATAGCAATCTGTCTTGTGCTCCCGCATTTGCATTCACATTTTCGGCAACAAAACTTGAGTGGGACCATGAATTATATTTTGTACCTTATGCTCTAATTGCAGGTTCTTCATGTCCTTTACCAGCCCGCAGATGCGTCTGGTGCGCTTCCCATGACCAGTGAAAATATTGATATGACATTAGGTGAGCCCCCTTCCACATAATTAAAAGCATCATCTATCGCTTAAGCGTTTTTCTCACAATATAAACATAGAACAAATGCATTAAGAGCCGCATGGATTATGACTATTTTAACTTAATACTTGTCTCAGCTGGTGAGCCTACACACGCATGCACATACACAGAAAAAAGCACACGCACACACATATCAATTAACATGCGTATATGTGTGTGTCGCTTGACGTGTCACAAATTAAAAATCTGAAGCTCAATAAATTTCACAGACCTTGCCAGCGTGGTATGCTGTTTAATTTGTCACGATAAAAGAATGTAAATGTAAACTTAATTAGTTACTGCATATCACATACATTCACAGGTGCACATTTATATATAAATATGAATATATAAATATACACATGTATATATGAAAATATGCCATAGAAAATATATATTTACTCCGAATTATTTTGCTGCAATTCGTCCTTTCAGGATAAATTGTGATAAAATCAATAGTACAAAATAAAAATAAAAACAAATACATGCTATGCCAAATATCATGTTGATTAAAAACTTTTATTATTTTTTAATAACTAATTAGAATTGAAAAATTGTCGTGAGACACTCAAAATTCCTGATAAGAGTTATTTCTGTTGGTCCATTGTGCAATATCTTATTTTCTTTCCCATTATCTTATCGATAAAGTTGGCATATACATATGGTATGAATCTATATTTGTGTGTGCGTCACGTGATAATTTTCCATCGAAAAGAAGTACTGCAAAAAAGTTAAAGAAAACACAATGTTGACTTTTTTTTCAAAATCCTAATCATCTCATCTATATCACATATATATATATATATATATTATAAAATTATAAGTAATATATATAACGATTGTTATGTTTTGGTATTTTGACTATTTTCCAGCGTCTAATGAATTGGTTTTCCTTAATTTTTATGCGGAATGGTGTCGGTTTAGTAATATTTTAGCGCCAATTTTCAATGAAGCGGCGGATAAGGTAAGCAAATAACTTAACTTATATTTATAACTTTTAAGCTTTAACAAGCATGCACCTGCATACATATCGAAGAATCAAGTATCCAAATGGAAAATTTAAAGGAAATTCTATTTCAAAACTTGATATCCCCTTAATTCTACATTTAAAGTACCAAGTATATATCTATATAGATAATATTTCAGTGTTTAAGCTTCAAATTGAATTTTTTATGGCTAGTTTACACCTGTTTGTCGCACCTTGACATAAACAAGAAAGTAAAAAAACAGATGGGGAAAAAACCCAAAAAATAAATATTTTAAATGGATCACGGAACACTTTTGTCTCAACGCAACTGATGGTTTATTTATGTATTTATATAAACATATTGTTTTGTTTTTCGTGTTGAACTTTGCTTTCACTTTTCGTTTCTCCGTAACAAACTGTGTAAACTAAGTTTATTAATTAAGATTAATATTTTCTATTTTACGCCATATTTTTTGTTGTGCAGATTAAAGAAGAGTTCCCAGAGGCTGGGAAAGTTGTGCTAGGTAAAGTGGATTGCGATCGAGAAACCGCAATTGCAACACGATTCCACATCAGTAAATATCCTACGTTAAAAATTGTCCGGAATGGACAGCTCAGTAAGCGGGAGTATCGAGGTCAGCGCTCGGCGGAAGCATTTTTGGAGTTTGTTAAGAAGCAGCTGGAGGATCCTATTAAGGAGTTCCAATCCTTAAAAGATCTGGAGAATCTTGATTCCAAAAAGCGTAGTATCATGGGCTATTTCGACCGACGAGATCAACCCGAATACAACATATTCCGCAAGGTTGCAACTAACCTTAAGGAAGATTGTCAATTCCACGTCGGTTTTGGCGAAGCCTCTCAGGCAATGCATCCTCCAGGTAAGCGTCTCATTGCATTCCCTCGATTTTAATTTACTTATAAAGGAATTCACTTTCAGGCACACCAATTATTGTATTTAGACCTGATGTGGCGCTATCCCACGAGAATGACGAGACCTATACGGGAAGCCTTAGCAATTTTGATGAACTGAAAATATGGATACAAGAGAAATGTGTGCCGCTTGTCAGAGAAATAACATTCGAGAGTGCCGAGGAGTTAACGGAGGAAGGACTGCCGTTCCTTATTCTATTCTATCGTCCCGATGATCTAAATTCCATTAAAGATTACAAGGCAATCATTGAACAGCAATTATTGGATGAAAAGCGTATGTAGCTTGATAAATAATTCACACATCTGTTAATTATAATTTATCATTTCAGAGAACGTCAACTTTTTAACCGCGGATGGTAAACGGTTTGCACATCCACTGCACCACTTGGGCAAATCCGAAGAGGATCTACCAGTTATTGCAATCGACTCCTTCAAGCACATGTACCTCTTCCCGCACTTCAATGATATGTATACGCCTGGAAAACTAAAGCAGTTCCTCCAAGATCTGTACAGTGGGAAATTGCATAGGTACGAACGCTCTCTAACAATTTATACTTTAGCTTATAAATATATTTGTTATAGGGAGTTTCATTATGGGCCGGATCCCGCAAGTAATGAAGTGCAGTCAGAAAATGCTATCAGCGGTAAGGGTACATCGCCGCCCGAGTCTAAGTTTAAGGAGCTCGGACCATCGAAACACCGTTACACCTTGCTGGAAAAAGATGAACTGTAATATTACAAATGTATATTCATTTAAATATAATTATTAAAATTTTATAAAATCCAAATCAATTGTTAATCGTCTGTTTTATGACGGATCCCTCAAAGTAATCTCTCATTGTGTGCTTTAAAATTTATAATTTATTGGGCAGTAATTAGGCAACTGCCAGGATGATATATTAAATTCACATTAAAGTTAAAACGTAATTTTTATGTTCTTTTTATTTATTGTTTACTTTGTTCAATTGTTACAAACTGATCAAAGATACTAGCTAGAGCATATCCTATAAATATTTTGTTTTTGCAAATTACCGTATATAATAGTTTTTTCTCTTTCACTATAATGCTATCTCATTCTTTGTTATGCGCGTTTCATGCAATCTAATCAACTATTTGTGTAGAAGGAATATAGAATTCTCTAATGAATCAGCCTGGCGCAAAGTTCAGACGATTTCCTTGTCAAGCACTTCCGACTTTTGCAATTTACAATTTATGGCATTCGACGTTTTGAAACCAGTCTAATATATATTTCGATTTTTTTATATTTTATTTGTATGTATCTATTACAATAATGTTTGTTTTTGTAAAATTAGATTACATATTATAATATGCTAAAGTCAAAACGAGTGATAAAATGTTAAGATCTGCAACAAGTTCTGTTGTTCTTTGTATTTTTTGGGGACGTGAAAAATCAATGAAAAATGACTTGAATGCATGTTGTGAATGCATTTTGGGTTGTTGTTGTTGTTTTTGACTGGTGAGGTTGTTGTAATATAAAAGTACATTTAAAAGTGAGTACTTGCTATGTGGTATAATTAATACGTAAGTTAGAAAAAATAGTTTTGCGGCTTGCACTTTAATATGGTCTGGAGCGCATGCCGCCGTCATTGCGCATAGCGCCACCATCGCGACGGCCACCGCCGCCGCCGCCGCCACCACGACCACGTCCACCGCCGCCGCCGCCATTATCATTGCCATAACGTGAGTAGCCACCACCTCCACCACCGCCTCCACTTCCTCGATCTCTGTTCTGATAGCCACCGCCGGAGCCACGATCATTGCCACGGTCATTCATGCCATAACCACC
Organism: Drosophila pseudotalamancana; assembly: GCA_037075185.1. Taxonomy (NCBI): domain Eukaryota; kingdom Metazoa; phylum Arthropoda; class Insecta; order Diptera; family Drosophilidae; genus Drosophila; species Drosophila pseudotalamancana. Next base: position 75,777 of record JBAMCK010000810.1, on the reverse strand, counting down.
GCCGCCGCCACCACCGCCACCGCCGCCGTAGCCACTGTTGCCAGAGTTGCCATCATCTTCACCTTTTGGTGTTTTACAGCTGTAATAAGCGAAAAGGATTAGGTCATTGATTAAGGAGCATGATTTGGTTGTCTTACCGATTGCATTCATTGCGCCAAGCAAAGTTTGTGTTGTTGCAGCTGCTGCATTTCCAGTCTCCGTCACGGGGCTGAACATTGCCGCCAGCCCCAGAGCCTCCACCACCGCCGCCGCTGCCAAAACGACCGCCACCGCGACCACCGCCGCCTCCGCTGCCACGATCAAAATCACCGCCGCCTCCACCACCGCGATCAAAGCGACCACCGCCGCCGCCGCCGCCTCGATTACGCGCACCGAAGCCACCGCGACCGCCACCACCACCGCCGCCGCCTCCTTTGCTCCAGTTATTCTGACGCTGGGCCAACGAGACTTTGATATTGGCGCCGTTGAAATCGTTGCCATCAAACCACTGAATGGCCGACTGAGCAGCATTTACATCATCGTATGTGACGGTGGCCTCGCCCTTCGAGGTGCCAGTCTCCTTATTCTTATATAACCAAATCTTTGGTTTCATTGTGCGTTTGTCCTTCTACAAAATGCAACGAATTGAATTATTATAATAGCATAATGAATTGTGGTGTAATATGCTGCTTGCCTTTATGATGCCAATGGCGCCAAAGTGAGTTTCAATGTCCTGCTCAGTGGTGGATGGATCCATGCCGGAAACGAAGATGGTGTCTTCCTGTGTGATCATATCGTTTCCACCACCACCTCCGCCGCCGCCACCTCCACCGCTGTTGTTGCTGCCACCATATCCTACAAAACGGAAGTGGCATTAGATATGTGAAATAACGGTAAATAGTTTATATTTTGAGCAGAAGGATTAAAGCCTCAACGAAGTGTGAAACTGCACTCGTATCAACAACACGCATATCAAATGGGTCAGGACCAAAGCGCAGACACTCTCTTAAACTCTATGTGTATACAAAATTTTAATCATATATTGTATGTATTATAGCGACGCTTCTTATAAGAACTCTTTACTTTTCTTTGCTTTTCGTCTAGTTAATTCTTAAGTGGTATTACTTTTCATTTGAAACCAGAATTTCAAAAACACCTCAATGGTTGTAAGTTATATTACACCGATTTTTATATATTACACCTGTTACCTATTGATCACTTTAGCTTGAGCTGCTCTCTCAAACAGATGATATTATGTATATATTGGCACAACACACAGACGCACAAACACGCACACACGCATACACACAGTTACGACACTTAAGAAGTTCGTGTACCAAACCAATAGCCCTACCAAAACTTAATGGTATTTATTTACCAGGATAACCAGTGACCAGAAACAAACCCAGACCGTAATTAAACCTTGATCTTAATAATTTAATTGATTAAATACACTTTTTTAAGATATCAGTTTTGCATAGATGAGCTAAACTCGAAATGACTCGCTGGATTACTCGAATTTTGGGTACGAAGCTTTATACTCTGTATATATATCTGTATGATATATATATATATTTACTTTTTCTTTTTGTTTGTTTTATTAACTTATTTACCAGAATTTCGAACAAAGTATAACAACAAATACGCAAGTGAAATATATTTAGCTTTTCTTTTACTTCTTGTATACTCTTCTATTGTTTTTGTTTTGTATTTTAATTTATTTTTTTTTTTTTTTTTTTGGTTTGATTGTATTTTTGATTTGTAGTAAATTAATGTTATACATTACTCGATATGGTTGCAAATTGTTCTGCATTATTTTACCTTTGTTGTAGTTGTCCTTGCTGGCGCCTCCATTTCTAAAAGAGGATATTGAATAACTTATTTAATGTTTTGATTTTGATGTTTGGATTGTAATGCATTATGATGAAGTTTACGCCCACGACTCCGTTTTATCGTACAACAATATATGACCGTTTTAATTATGTAACTCTACTGCTTACGAATCGATTACAAACGACTTTTACCAGCGCACTTTGACAGGCACTCGGATCGAATAGAATACAGAAAACAAATTAAAGTGTTCTATCATTTCCGTTATTTTGCTGCCTATAACTCAAAGTGCTCTGGTAAAAAAAAACTTCCCTCATTGGGATATAATAAAAAAAAATAGCAATGTAAAAAAGCTACTTATGTAATTGTTGGTGGATTCGTTTTAGCCACGTCCACTGCCACGGCATTGTGCATCGACTCTCAACTGAATAAATTCATGTCTTTGATTTCAGCTTTTCATTTTTGTATATTTCAGTATTTCAGAATTCTAAAAAATCAGCCGTAAAAAATTCAAATGGAAATTCGTCAAAATTTGGGATAAATTGGTAGATAGACAATAAGAAAGTCTTTAAAAGACCGAATATATAAATGGTTTTAATTAACAAATACAATAAGAAATACAAAATTATACCCAATAAGCATAATTTTATGAGGAATATAATTCAAACTTTAACTTTAAACTAATATATTTAATTATAAATAAATTATATATGGCAATTATTAATGTTGGCAAGTGTCGAACCTATTCAGTTGAGACGCAGTGTGCAAAAACTAAGTCATTTGACTTCGGTTAATATACAGCCTTTATCGGTGCACCGAGGCTTCACTGTAACCATGCAGACTCCATTTGCTTAAATACTACAGTTTTGTTGCTATATCAAAATATTAATTTGTGTATGCTATAACAAAAAAATATATAAATAAATAAAAAAATTCATTAATTGGATATGCAAAAAATTATTATATAAAGAATGGATAATTCATAGGTTGGCAGACATGTGAGTGGTTTGGGATTATCAGGTATTTATCTGATAAGCACTGCATGGATACATGTTTACTCTTTGTTGTTGTTGTTCATGTTAAGTTAACAAATAAATAAACGAATGTACACATAAAACAAAATACGAAACAAGCTACAAAACATTTGATCTTTGTTGCAAAACTAATGTTTTAATAGAAAAAAAAAATTATTTATATAACACTTACTATTACTTGCATAGGAATAAAAGGCAGCTGATGAAACTTATTCAGATACAAGTGTTATGTAGGACCGTTAAAAATAACTTAAGCTAGCTTAAATAGGTATTTAAAAGTTTAGAATTTAGGTATTTTTATCACTTATGGTTTCCACATTAATTTTAAGCATTACATCCATTTCTGTTTCAACCGATTACCGTATTGCTACTTAAAAATATTATTTTTAATTTTGATCAAGTCTTTATCTATGTGTAAATACTTGTGTATTACACATTTACACATTTTGCTTAGTATACACATACATATAAATACGATCTGCTGTATTATATTGTTTATTACATACGAGTTGTGTTCTTCAAATAATAAAAACTGTGTTGTAAGCAATTAACGGATCAAATATATATAAATATATTTGCCTTTGCCTTATATGATCTTTTATTATATCTGCTTGGACACAACTGTAACTTATAATCTAATTTGTAGAGCAACCAACATGGCAATCGATACGATTCTAAAAGACTACTGGAATAGCAAATCCGTTGCTATTATTAGAAATACCGGGACAATAGTAATGTATGGTTTATTAATTAATTATAAGCATTTCTTGTAGTTTGTTTTGGATGAAGGATATAAGGATATGCAGAATGTGTGCCCAAATAATAAATGTATTGTTTTTTTTTTTTTTTTTTAAGATATAGAGAGGGGTAGAGCAAGAGATATTTTTTTTGCTGGTAGGCATCATTCTCAAACAATAAGGAAGAGAAATTTAGTTGCTTGTAGCAAATAAACCGTCTTGTACACCTTTATAGTCTAGTTTCGAATCAACGCAGTTTCATACAACAAAGCATGTTGACTTTTGTTCATTTAATATTAATAAGTATGCCACACATATTGATGTATATACCCACATAAAGATCACTTGAACCTCATTTAAATTGATCACTTCAGATCCGAGATTCACTCTCCTCGTTACTCTTAATTATCAATAATGAGGTACACTAGACAGATGATAGCGCAACTTTAAATTTTTCGTTTTATAAGCATTATCTTATTTCATATATATGTATATATCTTGATACCACATTCAATTTGTTGTTATCTCATTTGTACATGTTGGTCTTTAATTTCAATAAATGTCATTCATTTAAAATTTGCACACATTTCCATTAGAAATACCAACATTTTTTTATAAGGAGCGTTTAAAAGGCTCTTAACTTCGAATCTATCTTATTTTGGTCTCCGGATTACAAAATAAAAGTAAAATTAAAGCAAAAAAAAATAAACAAAAAAAAAAAAAAATATTTAAAACCTAATTAATTAAAAATAACAAATCTTTCCCGCTTTTTTTTTCTTTGTTAAGGACGAAGATCATAAGATTATAAACAATCAAAATTATTTACTGTACTTTTTTTTAAAAGACACATTCACAAGGATTTATCTGCTTTGCCACCTTTCTTCAATTGCATTTTTTGCAAAATTTATTGTAGTCCCCAATATGGAACGATTTTTTTTTGTTTAATGTTTAAATTGTAACGAGAAAAAATTGTTTCCAATTTTTTGTTTGCGATATTAACGTGGTTATTCGTGTTTTCATATATATTTGTAATTGTATTTGTTTCTTCATATGTATGTATATGTTATTGCTCGAATTTGGTTGTTTTCATGGAATTCTTAATTGGCAACACACTCTGAATTAAATATTCGTAGCCCATAGTTACTCTATTCCCATGGTATTTAAATAGTAGCATAATAATAATAACATACCCATAAGAATTGCCTCTATCGTTCCATGATCCACCACCGCCGCCGCCGCCGCTACTTCCACCACCACCACGATGGCCGGAATCATAACCTTAAAGAAAAATATTGTTGTTTCGCGGCGAACTTTTCAATTTAATTTACAATTGGACTTACCTCCGCCTTGCTTGTTATAGTTTGGAGGGGGCTCATTATAGTTACCAGATTTATTTGGCATTTGTTGGTAATTTGGCGGAGGGACAGCAAAATTATTGTACTGTCCGGCACCACCGCCACTACCGTAACCGCTACCTAAGAACGGAAATTACAATGTATATTTCCTATTTTATTAGCGTATTAAATGCACACTTACGATCCATAACTAAAGCACGTATAAATTAATTTCTTTTTTATGATAAAAAATCTTTTTCAGATCTCTCACTTCTTGCACTTTTTCAACTCAAGCGTCGTCGTAAATTAGACTTGACTTTTTATTGTAAAAATGGCGTGTGAAACTAGAGATGCAAAAAGTTTATATCGTGAATCTCTGAACCTATCGATAAAAAAAAAAAAAAAACTTAAGCGACTAGCGACAGTCAAGGTAGCGGCAGTTTTAAAATTCGAATCAACCGATTTTTTTCGAAGCTACTGCAACACATTAATATACTTAACAATTAAATCAAATTTACTATTTTAAATAATATGCAAATTGACATATTTAGAAAATGCTAATACACCGGTAAAAACCTACTGTTTGACTGAAACATTGTATTTTCGTGAAGTTTATTTAGAACTTAAATTTTAACTAAAATTTTACACATGGTTCACAGTTTACCTTCTATTAAATATGCTTTTTGCAGGAATTGCCTCCATAGTTAACTAAACAAAATTCTACATAAATCTACTTTCAGAAATGTCTCACTTTAAAAATCAATTTTGTAATAAATGAAGTTGTTTTAAAATTAAATGTATTTAAAATAATCATACAAAATTAAAGCAAAATTAATTTGAAGAGAGTCTTCCAGAGTGCAACATTCTCTATCTTTTTTACTTGCATAGTTTTATTTTCAAATTTTGATTTTGTGTCAACAAAATTGTATAACAAATATTGTGTGTGAATAATAAAGGTACGTATGTCATCCATTTGTGAATGTTTTCCAACACTATTCTTATAATGCAACCCTGCGATGATTGTTTATATTCATAATAATGAAACATTTGGTGTTTACGTGGAATACACCCAATGCAATTTCTTATCCTTTTAAGCATATGTAATAAAAAAAAAGCAGAATGATTGAAATTACAGATCTCCAAAGTATGTTAGATATTATTTTAAGTTATTGGCATATTAACGCAGCTATTTAATTCTCGCACACTTTTTGCAGAAATTGGCATCGGCTTGGCTGGCTTCGGCATTTCGTTTTTATTTCTTGGCATGGTGCTTCTGTTTGACAAAGGCTTGCTTGCTATAGGAAATGTGAGTGTGATTGCACATTGTTAAATCTACTATAGCTTTAACAACTTCTTACAGATTCTGTTCATATCCGGCCTTGGATGCGTTATTGGTGTGGAGCGAACACTACGCTTCTTCTTCCAACGTCATAAAGTCAAAGGGACAACAGCTTTCTTTGGGGGAATTGTGATTGTCCTGCTTGGCTTCCCCATCATTGGAATGTTAATTGAATCCTATGGATTCTTTGCGCTTTTCAGGTTGGTTCCCATATCACCTTACTTTAAGTACAATTCGGTTTAAGACGGTTTCTTGAAACACGTGCAACTTGCTCGAACTCAAAAAGCTTTTTTTTTTTGAGGAGCGTCAAATTTGAAAATTAATATAATTTTTTTCTTTTGCAGCGGCTTCTTTCCCGTAGCCATCAATTTCCTTGGTCGTATTCCTGTTTTAGGATCGTTATTCAATCTACCATTTATGCAAAAGGTAAGGTAAACCGGACAATATGCACGCATAATCCCAAGACTTACGAATAATACACATTCCAAGCAAATATGCAGTCGGAACGAATAACTTAGTATTATATACAAATAACTTTGTTATAAGCATTAATAACAGACTGTCTGGTCCCCCACTTCGGCATAACAACGAAATATCTCGATCCCTACAAATAAATTTTAGTGATATCCTAAAATTTGCATATTCTCTACAATGAAATTTGTCATAGATATTTTAATTTGAATCTAAGCTATGTATTTTCAACATTTACAAATCCGCACAGTGAGAAAAATTTAATGGTTCTTGTTCCATTCCTCACGCTCCTCGCGCTCTTTCTCGACCTCCTTCAGATAGGGCTCCAAGTACTTAACATCGTCCTCATACTTAGTCCACTGCTCCTTGGGCAGAACGGTTTTGGTCATTGACAAATGCAAAGCACGAATTATGCGATAATTGCGCTCGTCGTACAATTTGCGGGGAAGGCGTTTGATTGCTTCCGTAACATCCTCGTTTTCATACAGACAATCATCCCGGTGCAAACCTAAATGACAATATTTGTAAAACTGTTCCTTACTTATGCATGCAGTTTAACCACTTCTTACCGTACTGATTGAATCCGGATAAATTGTAGGCCCACTTGCCCAGGTTGGCTGGAAACGTAGAAGGCAAAAATGTTACATATTTACGTAATCAGCTAAGCACGCAGCGGTTAAGGTTGCGCTTTTTGGTATTTTGCAATACAGCACTTTGCATCATAAATGCATACTTACAGAATACCAAAGGTCCCTTCCTAGCAATATAGCTCGCCATGATTAATAAAAAATCTTTATTTTAGGAAGTCGTTTGCTTGACTCTCGTTCCCTTTATTTTAGGTATGACAGCTGACAAAGTAGAGATGGCAACCATCTAAAAAAATATCGATAAATTTCATGCTATAATCGAGAGTTGTCATTTCTGTACACCCACCAAGCTTGTCAAAAATAAGTTGCTTAAAGTGACATATATTAACAGAATTTGAAATATTTGACCACTTATAAATCATGATTGCTATTATTTTTTTATTTCAGATTGTTCAAAAACTTGGTGGAGACGGAAATCGGACAACGGTATAATATTAAACAATAGTAGGAAATACTTGAAATTATACGGGAATATTTTTGTATAAATTAAATAAATTCGTTGTTGTGTAAATCCTTTAGTTAAACGCCCAAATATATATAAACAGATATATTCCTAAGCATGTATTTATGATTGTCTTAATATAAACAGATATAACCACTATACGATTTAAAAAGGGGAAGCCATTATCGTTACAAAAAAAAGTTCTAAGTTCTATTGTTACGGAATTAAGTGCAAGGTTTCGTCGATAATGTGCATATATAATGAATCTTTAATTCATTTGTCACTTTTCATTTGTAACCGTCAGGCACAGGCCCTTATTTTCCGAGCTACCAAGGCCGTTTCTCTCCCTCTCTCTCCGACCCATCTTCCGTCTCTTTCATATGCCTGCACACGAAATATTCCACACTGAAATTACAGTTATTAATGTTTATATGGAGGGAAAATTATCCAATATATAGTAGCTAAGACTCATGAACCGCGCTTCAATTAAAAGGAAAGGAACACGGTATATACATTTTAATTCTTACGTTATGCAAATCTTTTTTAAACGGACCTTGTACTTCACTATATACTCTTATGCAAACGGTCAGCTGTGATTGTTTAAACAATGGAAATGGTCTTAAGTTACATATTTACGTATATGTATAATATGAATGTATAATTGGGAAAATGGGAAATTGACAGAACGGGCCGGTAGATGCATCAATATGAAAACTAAATATTTATGTTTATTTATTTATGACTACAAAATATCAATATACAAATTAAAGAACATATACAAATTCATTATATATATATATATATATGCATAGACTACGGCTGGTATGGACGCGGCACTAATTTAAGAATCTTTGTGAACACATTTTATATACATATGTATACTGACTGATACGCATGCATATATACTATGTATATTGTACATATATCAATGCTAGCCATAGCTTATACATATATGTATAAACATATATAAGTACATCACTGGGGGCCAGGGGGAGTGGGGGTTGTGTATTTCGTTTCATCATTTATTTGCCAGTTTTCTGGATAATCATTTATTGTTCTTTGCTGCAGTCAATGATAAAAACTCCTCCTTACGGGCCAAGTATTCATTGTAACGAAGAAATGCATAGCTGCAGGTGAGTGCAGGTGTGTTATTATCATAGGCAAACAGTTGAGCAGTTAAATTATACACACCTAACATAATCAAAGTCAATTGTGGAATGCTCCGCTTGTAATAGAGACCAAACTGTCCAGAAAATGTGCGCGGCCAATGCGAATTGATTCACTTGGACAAACAGTTTCTCAACCTCATCATTCTGGATGTTGTTCCGTTGTAGGTAACTCTCCAGGTAAACGCGCAACCATTCGAGTTGAAACTCCCGCTTAGGGTAGCGAGTATAGTCGACCTCGTCGACGCCGCACATTTCCGCAAAATGATTACCAATATCAAAGGCTTGAAAATTGTAATCGGCGTATTCGTAGTCGATGAAGTTAACCGCATTCTTCGACTTCGTATAGACCACATTTCCCAACAGTAGGTCGTTGTGTGAAAATACAATTGGACTCTCCAAAGCCTCCAAATATTTGTACAAGTTATTAAACTCTTCACGCAGTCGTCCAATAGGTAAAAATGTTCCGTTCACTCTGCAAATGCAAATGCAAATGCAAAATAATATTATTATAGAAGATAATATAAAATGAAATGGGATTATTATTTTACCTTTTGTGTTTTTCAGCATCACTAAATCGTTCAGGTACTAAATCGAGAAAGCTTTGCGTCTTCTTCCATATCATTGGCGTTGGCTTACAATCTCCATTCTTTCTTACCACACGATGCATTTCGGCCATACGGCGAGCAACCAATGGCCAAATCTCTGGGCACAGGACACTTTCCGGATTCAATGTGTTACCAGGTACGTATTCGTAAACGAGCCCATTTTTAAACGTGGCATAGAGTGATGGAGCCAAGCCGTACGTGTGCAGTAATTGAAAATTTTGCGTTTCAGCTTTCCGATCGATCAATAGGTCCGTTTTATTACCGTAGACACGGACGAGGACTACGTTATCGGAGTATTGTATAGGTAAATGGTCCGTTGTCTTTGTATCACCTGTTGTAAATTCCTCTTGTAGAAGGATAACCGGATTCTCAGATTGTACGGGCAAAATTCTCTGCGCATTGTTGATTGACAGATAGGATTCGTCATTGTCGTTCGTTGTAATTTGGAACTATTGTGAAAACAGCCGACAAGCTTATTTGTTATGCCATCTGTAAATTTCTGAAAATATTCAAAAATAATCAAAGAACGTACTTATTAAATAAAGATTGGCATCGAACTAGAACTTAAGTTAATTCAATAAAGTATTGATAAAACTTTGAAAACAAATGAGCACACACATACATATCTATATGTGGATACATATGTATATGTATATGTGTATGCTTCTTATTAGTCAAATACCCTGCACTTAATTAAATGGGTATGCTACAGTTGTGCATATATAAAGGTAGTTAACGCAAATCCTTTAAGAATGTTAACTCAATCGGAATTAATCATGGAAACTATATATATTTCGATTTGATAAGCTTTTACATTCTTAAATATAGCAGGTAAGAGAACTTTAGTCGAGTAGGTTCGACTAAAAAATACCCTGAACCCTGTGCAGTGCTGCTGTTTAGTTTCTGCCCAGTAATAGGGAAAGGCGAGGGGTATCCAAAATGTGTGTCTCCATTAGCAAAATGTATATAAAGGTGTTGAGGACCTTTTAGATATAAGAAATATGCTTGAAAGCCAAAATTGTGCTATTGATAACAAGCAAACCGAAACAGCTATCGATTTTTTTAAACAAACAAAGCAGAACCTATATATAAAAATGCAAGCCTCTAACTTTGATGGTTCCTGATCGTAACGTTAATACATACGGACGACCGATAGGCTCAGATGTTGATGCTGATCAAGAATATATATATATATATATATATTATATGAGGTCGGCCTCCTTTTGCTTGTTACACACATTTTGAGAAAAACATTAAGCTCTGTTTACCCATTTTCAATGGGTTCAGGGTATAAAAACTTGACTTTAATCAGACTTGTTAATTGATTTACAATCAGATAATAAATGGGCTATTCGAATAACAGGTTCCCTGTGTGCGTGTGTGTATGCTGTAAAAGCATTTGTAGTCAAGCATAGTTCGTATTTATTTATACTCGAAAGTCTCAAAGTTAAAGTTTTAATATATATTTACAATTAATCAAGGAACAATCAGCAGAGTAAAATTTCAGCTCAATTCTACAAAACAATTTGCACAGATTTTAGCGCACACACACTTATACACACAGATATGTGTGTTTGTATTAGTAATTAAGAGTGATAAGCTTCGTGACATTTGGAATGGTCGAACGTAAACCTTAAGCCCCGAATGATACGCGAACAACCATGTGCTTGTTAGAACTATATATACATATATATAAACATATTTTTATATATATTTTTTTATATATATATATATACATATTTTTTTTATATATACAGGTGTAAGTCTACGTGCTGTATCCAGGCGTTATAGTTTTGATAAGCTTTAAGCATACGGCAAAGGAAATTCTTGTGATTTAAGTGGTCTAACAGCTGCGTATATATGTGTATGTCTGTATGTATGTATGTATGTAATTGTGTGTGTGAACTTGTATGTATAAGTATGCATGTGCATGTACGGATGAATGTATGATTTTGTATCTGTATATATATATATATACATATATGTATTCAGGTATGTATGAATATATGTATAATGCATGTATGTATGCATGTAAGAATGAATGTATGAATATACATATACATACATATATGTATATCGATGGTTATATGTATATGCATGTTTGTGTGCATATATAAATGAATGTATGAATATGTATATGCGTGTGTGTAGGCATGCATGTATGAGTACAAGGGACTATGTGTGTGTGCTATCTACTAATATAATTATATAGCTCTACTTCCTGTATTTACACTAACTATATTCCACATTAACTGATTGTCTATAACTGAATGTACAAATAAGTACAGCTGTCACCCTTTTAGCATTAATTAAACTGGTTTACCATTTGATTAATGTCTATATAAAGTATATATAGCTATATATCTATATGTTTTTTTACGCCTTAGACCAAAGATTGAAGCGCATTTAGTAAATTTCTATTAATAATGCATAATTAATAGTTCCACGTTACACAAATGCACACGCACACATACACACGCACACACACCACCACACACTCACACACACGCAATTAGTCATTAAAAGGTTAAAAATTGGACCTGACAAATTTTATTATAATATCAGAATAAGCCTACAGAGTTTAACTTCTAACAACAAATTAAATAAATATATATATATATATATATATATATATATATATATACTGGTACTTACACAATAAATATATAAATATATAGAAGTTGTTATTGCGTCGAGATTTAACGAGTAAATAACTAATGATTATCTTATATTGAAGCCTCGTGTTATGCATTCGAATCATGCAACGTTTCAGACAAACCTTAAATAATTACAGCTATATATATGTGTATATATATGTATGTATAATAATATATATACATAAATCAATTGCGTATACTATAAATTAAAGTACATACATACTATGTGATTTTCGATTTGAGTTTTTGATTTTTTTGTGAAAGTTTGCGAAATTTATGAATGACCCAGTGTACGGATTTACCATATGCGCAGATCTATTTGGATAACAAGTGGTACCGTTAAGAGTACAATGGATCGGATATGGGATATCTTGCAAAAGTAGAAAATGGACATTGATGTTTGTTGCTAATTGTTACATGTTTACATTACCTTAAAGTCAACGTAATTGAGGTCCCAATTCGGTCGTATTACTTTCAATATATCCTTAGCACCTTGTATAACATCAGCCTCTTCAACAAATACCGGTACAAAGGTAATAATCGAGTCGAGTTTGGTAGCTGTTGCTATTGTTGTTGTTGTTATTGTTGTCGTGTTATCCTCCTCCTGCTTTATCGTACATCACCCGCGTCTCTGTTCGTTTAAATATGAATTTGAATTCAAATTTATTTGGTTCGATTGCTGTTTGACCGTTTGACGAACTAAAGATAAAGAATCTTTCATCACTTTTTAGGGTTGCCGCCACTTGTTGAAATCTGTCCTGTGTAACTGTTGCTCTTGGTTTCTGTGCCCATTCTATTGTATTACAATGTGAAATACGAGAGTGTCAGGTCGGGTCAACACATACATACATACATATGACAAACAAACAAACAAAAAAAAAAAAATAAAAAAAATTGATCTTTTATATCTATCGGCTAGCCGAGTGAGCGCGCATTATTATTTTTAATTTTTTTTTTTTTCAATATTTCTAATTACAATAAGTAACAAAATGTTTCGAGCTTAAACATAATTTATTTAGGTCAACTAAATGTATTTTGTTGTTAAGGATAACAACATATATACATATATATATAATGTATATATACACATATTTACAATTTAAAAAATATATTTTTTGTTTGTTTTCAATTCATGGCTTTTCAAATACTCTATGAGTTCTTATCCGGGTCGGTCGCATGTCCTTTATATGAGATCTTGACCTATGGAACAGTAGGATATGGTTTGAGTATTACGCATTAAGCTGTCACTCCATAGAAAATCTGACTTACGATTGTAAATCTCTATGGAATTCTACCAAAATATGTACGTGTATACGTTGTATTGGATGATTATGGCAGAACCCTACACAGATAACGGGACATGCCTTTTCCAAGCATTGCGGACCACTTATGCCAAGATAAGATTGGAACGTCAGTGTGTACTTAGGGATGTATATATGTATGCGTGTATGTACATAATTAGGTGCATTAAGACATGTGTATAAAATGTACATAATAAATAAATAATTGAAGTTGTCTTAAAACAAATGAAAATGAAATTAAAAATATATATACACATTTACATCACATGATATATATAATATGCAAAGTGCTGACTATATCTATATACATATTCGATTCGATTTGATTTGATTTGAATTCGATTCATTCTGCGATATGCGGAAACGCAAATAAAAACTTTAAAGTTGTGTACATACACATATACATATACATATACATATACATATATACACATATATATATGTATATATATATATATATGTTTTAGCAGATATGTACATAAGTACCGTGTGCGTACATTTCATAAATAGTACGTGGTTTTTTACTTTTTTTTTTTTCGTTTTTCGTTTTTCATTGTTCAGCTTTTAACGTGGTGTTAAGTGCTGAAGGTTTGGCTGGATGCTAAATTATCTTGTTTGGCAATGTTAATGTATGTTATATGAAACAGAAGCAAAAAAGCAAAAAAAAATATATATAGAAAATAAATAAATAAATTGTGTACCAATATGTCAAGCGTCAACGAATGCAAACGCACACTGAGGTGAATTGTTATTTTACTACACACGTTACCTTCGGGTATTGATTGTTTTTTTTTAAAGAAAACACAAAAAGCCGCGAAAACCACACAACTAAATTATTGATTTTAGTCTGATGGTGTTGCTTGGTTTTGGAATGACAGGCAAGGGAATGAAAGCGAAACAGTGCTGGCGTTTTGTGTCGTATAACAGCAGAAGTGTTAATATATTTTTGTTCTCGTTATTCGCTTTATACAATTTTATTTTGTTGTTTTATTTCTGCTCTGGGTCTCTATTCGACACAACTTCCGACTCCGGACAGTGGTAGTAGTAAACTAAGCGAAATTCTCATATGAATTTGGCTCTGCAATTTCCAGCACTGTTGCCGACAGTGTTTTGTAGCACTTGTTCATTCTAGAGATGGGCTTTTTGTTATCGTACCATGACAAATTAACGTAAAGCTCTGTTATCGCTGTCAGCAGTTACCCGAATATCGGCTGTGTTAACACTGCAACTAATTTTGAAAACTCACTAATCTTATTGCCACACAAAAAATCCAATTGAATACATTTTATTAAATCTAAACATTTTTTTTTTTCATCTTATGCTTAAAAAACCCTACTTACACTCTTATAGAAGTAATTAAGCTCAATAAATGCGTGCAACCAACAAATGACATAGCTAATTTAATTAATATTATGTATTATATAGAAACCAGCATACAAATGTTTGTTTTTGGTTTTCACCTGCCAAACGAATTATGTTCATTAATTATAAAGCTTTTGTTTTGTGTACCATGTATTTTATACATATATATTTTTGTTTTCCATTGTACATCTTTTCAAATTTTATAAAAATATGAAATCAAGAAGATGATTCCTTAAAGAATAACGCAGTGCAAAATAGTACCCATTTAAATTACTTTTTCTGTTTCTTCTTCTCTAGCTCTTCTTCCTTCTCCTTTTCAATGATGTCCACATATTCCAATATGACTTTACGATCCAGCATTTTAAGTGGCTTGCCATTTTCCATAATAGCCACCTCCAAATTATTTTGCCCAGATTGGGCAACCTCAAGCAGAGCCCGTATGGCCAGCTTCACAGCGCCGCGTTCAGTGCTGACCTCCTCTTCACGGTACTGTTTTTCGAAAAATTCACGTACCGTTTTTGCAGAGCGTCCGGTGGCATTTGCTTTGTATTCATAGAATATGCCAGATGGTTCAGTTTGGAACAAATGCGGTGATCCATCAGCGTCGAATCCTCCAATTAGACACGATATGCCAAATGGACGACGTCCATTGCTCTGAGTGTACTTCTGTTTCAGTTGTGCAATATATCTAGAAAAATAAAGTAACTCTCTTTATTAATTTAACAAAGTAGGATTTTTTCATTTTTTTACCTTGTAATATATTCCAGAGTAACTGGATCTTCAACATTAAGACGGTGGCTCTGGCACTCGACTTGGGCACGGTTTATAAGGATGCGCGCATCCGCAGTTAGACCTGCGAATGCCATCACGACGTGGTGGTCAAGAACGCAAATTTTACGAACCGTACGATCTTCCTGCAATTTAGCTACCGACTTTTTCTCAACCCCCAGAACAACGCAATTCTCTCCACGTACGCCAACCTTTAAAATTTATATTATTAAATGTATGCACATGGATAGTTTCAGACGTTTACTATAAACATAACAAATGGGTTACTTACCGCTGTGGAACCTTTGCGCACCGCTTCTTGGGCATATTCGACCCCCCCCCCCCCCCTTTTCGACAGTAAATGACCATCGGGTGAGAAAATAGTAACAGCACGATCGTAACGTGAAGACATCTTTAGTTTATATTCTTAAGTCACGCAGAGAAGACTTGCTTTTTAAAACTTTCAAATAATGCAGTCGGCAAATTTTCGACGAGGCAATGATGATGCTTTTTTGCGGAATGTCTAGTAGGACCGCAGGGTTGTCATGTGTTTTATAATATCGATAACTTCTAAGTATTTATTTGAGTATTTAATCTATGGTTTGCCATATTTTAATGCATTTTCATTGTCTATTGGTGTAAAAAAAAACTAGGTGGCAACGTAAAAAATTAATGTATCAGCCCTGGTCATCTTACATATATATATAATGTGCATTTGTTTTGTCTACAAATTTTGTCTGATTTATCATTATTTTATGTGACGGTTGTATAAGAAAATTGCGGTTTTAGCCATGTAAAACGGCTTAGTAACGTATGTTTTAATGCGGTTATGATTTTTTGTATGTTTCAACAAAGTTGTCTTTAAGACTTATAAAAGAGATAGCGGACAGCTGATCCGACTTAACTCAAACCCAAAATTATCGCACCTGCGACAAAATAAAATAAAATATTTACACATTGCGGTGCTAATATTTAAAATACATATTATTGCGCCCAACATAAGCATTGAACTGTAACGATAATTTATTGGAAATGGCGGTGCCCAGAAATCTTATAGCAAAGATATGTAAGTAAAATAGAATTGTACTACTATGAAAGTAGTTCTCATACTTATTGGGCGACATACGTACAAACTGTATGAGTGTTTCCGAGTGAGCGTGCGTGCGTGTGTGTGTGCGTGAGAGTATGCGTGAGGTATGTTCAGCCTGTTTCGGCCAATAACATGCAAATAAATGCATGTGGGATGCAGCCCTTGTAAGGAGCTGTGAAGTTACGCATGTGTGTGCGTATAATGTGCGTGCGTTGATTGTATTGCAGTTAGGTTAAGATGAGGTCACGACAACAACTACCATAAATAGATAACATAAACATACCAGAATTCTTTATTAACATTAACAATAATATAAATATCACAACCATAAGCGCAGAGAAACATTGGAATTTGCCGTATTTGTTGCATTCAGGATATCTGTTTCTTCTTCCTATCTATTTAGTGAAGTAATAAAGAAGGAAAAGTAACTTACGTAGCATTCATTACTAAATTGTTTTAAATTATTTATAAATATTTATGTAATAATCTTAACTATTATTTTGATGTCCATAGATGACATTAAGGCACACGATGGCAAAGTTACAAGCCTGGATTTGGGTGAAACAGGCCGCGTGCTGGTCACAGGAGGAGAAGATCGCAATGTCAACTTGTGGGCCATTGGGCAAGACGAATGCTTTATGGTGAGTACTTAACAGAACATAATAGAATGTGCCTAACTTATCCTTTGACGAATCTCTCCACACAGTCGCTGACGGGTCACAATCGTTCGATTGAGTGCGTCCGCTTTGCATATAAAGATAACTTTGTATATTCGGCCGACGATATTGGAATCATTCGTCGGTGGGATTTGAATGCCCAGAAAATCTATTCAACGTTGAACGGGCATATGAAAAGTGTACGCACTTTGGATTTCAATCCATCTGGGGAGTATGTGGTGTCTGGTAGTAATGACACAACTGTAAGGTGAGTACTAACTACAATTTTTATAGTACATTGTATATTGGGTTTTTGTTTATAGAAGCCCCCTATTATATATTGCGATAAGTGGGCAGTTAATTGTAATGTATACCAAAGACTCAACTCTAATTGATTCGAAACTTGAATTAAAGGGTATACATATTCCAGAATAGATCGTATTTCCAATTATGTTGATGTTACGCACAGATTATATACCTAATAGTCTTCCAATTACGTTGTTAAGATTGGCAATCAATATTGACTTTTTTTTTCCTATAATGTGCTTTCGTATCATATAGTTGATTTCATTTGAAACCTTTTCCCGTAAACATGACGTCAGTTTAAACAGTCCGGGTTACATGAGCTCTGATTTATAGTTTTAAATGAGACGGCATGAGTGTTTCCGCCTCACTCTGATACATCAAAGACTGAAGCTTAATGTTTATCAGTTGCATTATTAGTATGCGTCATTATTTGCTATTCTATTTGGTTTATCTCAGTGAAGATTTTATGAATCATTTTCGCTTTCTATACCCCTTAAATGTTTTGAATAAGGGTATATTGATAATGTGCGCATGTATACAACAGTTGCCTTATAAATGGGTAGAAAGTAAACTATAGAGTTTGTCTGGAATAGTTGTTACTGGAATTGGCTTTGCAGTACGTTTTCAAAAATCGAAAAATGTGAATTTTTAATACAAATTTAAGGTCGTTTATTAATATTAGACAAACTGGACCAATTACAACAAATGATAAAGGTTGTATTGCAATATTTTTTACCACCGCCTGGTTATGTTATAATATTTTTATATATATATATATATATATATATATCATATATATGATGCATGTAAATTACAATTTAGCCTTGGAATCCTTCAAGTCAACGTAGGCACCTGAAATTACTTCCTTGCCAGTCTCCGCGATTAGGGTGCGGAAATGAATGCGTGCACCCTCCTTCCACATGTCAACCTTAAGGGTTTGTCCGGGCAAAACTGGACCCGAGAAGCGAACTTTGACTGCTTTGAATAGAGCGTTGTTGTTATTAGCGTATTTGCTAAGGACTGCTCTAACAGAGTAGCCCAGGGAGCACAGTCCATGCAAAATGGGAGTGTTGAAGCCAGAAATGCGTGCAAAGTTGGGATCAATGTGCAACGGGTTTAGATCGCCGGAAAGCCGATAAAGGGCAGCTTGATCCTCGCTAGTCTTGTACTGAAGAGTCGAGTCGGGAGCTCGATTGGGTGCCGTAGCCAGCGGCACGACGCCGGCAATTGGTTGCTTTTTACCACCAAACTTTCCAGCACCAACAACAAATACGGCGCTCTGGTTTTTCACTAAAAGACGTCCGTTCTCATCGTATGAGTCGCAGCTGGTGACAACAACTGCGCCGGAGCCCTTGTCCATGACATCGAAGATCTTGCCCTTGGTTACCAATTTGCCACTGGTGGGCAGATCGTCAACAATTTCCAAATACTGTTCTCCGTGCAATATGTTGGTCAGATCCGCGTTGTTGTTGGGCAGGGCACTGCTAACCAAAGATGTGGTCATTGTGACCAATAAACCGGGAAGCACGAAGAACGATGGAATCGGTGAAAAGTCGGCATCGTTTTCATACAAAAAGCGCATGTCATTGGCGTTTTTGGTTGATGCACCAATGCCCAGGGCGTACAGGATTAGTTCCTTGTTGCCGAATGTAAAAGTATCCTCAACTGCGTCCTTGTCGCCGGATTTAAGGTTCTCGAGCACCTCCAGCAGTGAGCCGGATGCCTCTGCGATGGCATTGAGATGTGTTGCCTGCGACATGTCTGTCACCTTGTTCCAAACACTTTGCACATACTCGAGTGTGGCTGGCTCCTCCAGAGATGGGCGCACCACAGCGCCTTTGCCACGCACTGTATGCACCTTGGTTGCCCAGCCGGCGGCGCTTTCGATGTAACTTCCTATTGATCATGAGCCAGGAATTAGCATATACATGTGTATATATACACTTAATAATACTCTATACGCACCATTATCATCGCAGGACTCGTGACACAAATAGGCAACAACGGGCGCAATAAGACTGGGCTTCAGCTCCTGGAAGAGAATGTCGGGCAATATACCTTCAGTCATGCGACTGGCTGCTGTCGGAATGATAACATTGCAGTGAATATTATTCTTCTCGCCCTCGATGGCAACAGTATTGGCGAGTCCAACCAGTCCCATTTTGGCAGCCGAGTAGTTGGCCTGTCCAAAGTTTCCGTATATGCCAGAATTGGATGAGGTCATAATAATGCGACCGAAATTCTGGGCTTTCATGTGCACAAAAGCGGCCTGTGTGCATTTGAAACTTCCCTTGAGATGCACATCATTGATCAAGTCCCAGTCCTGATCCGTTGTCTTGATAATGCTGCGATCCCGCAATATGCCAGCATTATTAATAAGAATGTCTACACGCCCGTAGGCCTTAATAGCCGTATCGACGACCTTTGCACCGTCAATAACAGAATTGTAATCGGCGACAGCTTCGCCGCCGCTCTTGCGAATTTCCTCGACAACCACATCAGCAGCACGTTGAGAGGCGCCTTCGCCCACATGGCTGCCACCCAGATCGTTGACAACCACTTTGGCACCACGCGATGCCAGCAACAGGGCGTACTCTCGTCCAAGTCCGGCACCAGCACCGGTCACAATTGCCACACGGCCATCAAAGCGTAATTTGGCTGCCGAAGACATTTTCGTATATGACAATTTGTTTTAGAAACTTGTTTTGTTGTCCAATCCGGTTCAAACAACTGTCGATTGTGTTGTGAGGCGGCTATTAATGAAAAATTGTTGCTTAACTATTAATTGTAGACGAACTTTCAACCTCAGACTCGGGAAAAGTTATCAGTTTATTCGTTGATAAATTATATCAGCAATAAATAAGTGCACATTTACACACACACATACACATATGTAGGTAAATCTATTTCCTAATGCATTGAGGCATTTGTTTTTATACACTCTTAAAAGAGTTTGATTACGTGTGTGTTCAACTTGTTTAATGTTTGATCTGAGTCCAATGGCTAATAAGTTTATACATCTTCATATTTTTTCCTGCATATAATTGCATATAAATATGTTCATATTTTTTGTGTGTGTGTTTGTTTCTTTTTTTGCGTACATTTGTGTGTTTTTTAGTTAGAAACATTGCAGGCACAACTTACCTTAATTATTCAATGTCCATGAACAATTTACCGTTACCTCAAATATCGGTTATTTAAGTAAAAGATTATCTTTGTATCGCCGGTACAAAGTGCACTCAATTGTTGATAAGCAAATAGAAAACAGAATCTGGATTATGGGCAGAGGTTGAAATTATATTTAATGTTGCCAGACTGTGCAAAGCGACACGGAATAACAACCTTGCTGCATTTGAAGAGCTAGTATTTTTCCAAACCGATACTATCGGCGATTGCTATCAGTGCTGCCATTATGTATATATCGATTTTCATATAGTGGCGGTTTTAAACTGATTTTGAAATCCATATGTATTTTGATCAGATTAATTAATATTAATTCAACTAAATTAATTTAACTAATTGTCATTTTATTAAACTCTTAGACTTTGGGATGTCCAAAACGAAAATAAATGCATTAAAGTTTGCAAAGGACACATATCGCATGTAAATTCAGTGAAATTTTCGCCTGATGGACTTTGGATTGCTTCCGCTGGCGTAGAGGGATCAATATTGATTTGGGATATACGCAAAAGCAAACAAATAATGGAGTTTGTAGCAGAGCCACCAGTTACGGCTATCACATGCATCCAATTTCATCCATTTGAATTTTTACTGGCAGCGGGCCGAGTGGATGGAACAGTCTCCATCTATGACCTGGAGCATCAGCAGCTTGTTTCGCAAACAACTCATTTCTATGGACAGGCTATTCGATGTATTACATTTAGGTAAGAAACTTAACAAAAATATTGTTTTATTTTTAATATAACACTCATTTCATCCATATTTCCATTAGTGAGAATGGAGAGTGTCTCTATGTGGGCAGCGCTGTGGGAATATCTGTGATTGGCTGGGAACCAGACCGTGAATTGGATCACATTAAAAGCACCTGGTCCTCATTGGATGACATGAAAGTGATTAAAAACAAGATAGTAAGATTTTGCAAGTTAATTATTGGTAAGCATTTTAAGCAATTATCTTATTACTTCACAGATTTGTGGCTGCCATGAAGTTGATACTGTGTCAATTAATACAGTAAGCCTTGATTGTGTGATACCGTTTTATCAACCGGCAAATGATCAGCCAAACTTTAAGCATAATTCAACAAGTAGAAAAAGCTTTTCACGCGGTACCCAAAAGTTTAGAATATCAATGGGCGGATCTAAGCCGGCCAAAGTTGAAGAAGAGCATGAAGACAATAAAAGTCAAACTTATGATGAGCTGTCTTCGCCAAATCTAAGTCTGGAGGTTGTTAATGAAGCGGCATTGGAACAGATTGAATCGTCGTCACTGCCATCATTACAACATCTACCTTATAGGTTTGCCATGGATATGGGACCCAATCGCTTATTAAACATTTATGGACCTAGTTCATTGCATGTATCTGATGACTATAATATTTACTCAATTGAAAAAGGTGATAGTCTAAATGTACAAGACGTTGAGTATAATCCAAATGATAGCAATCCGCCAATTTTAAACAATTATGATAATTGTGAAATGGCAGAAGATTTTCCAGTCAATCAGAACTATACAGCTAGCAACTATAAGACAGTACCTGCATCAACAATAAATGCCTCTTCGAAATCTATCAAAAAGACGTCAACAACTCTGCACAAAAGGAATACAGGAATAAGCAATACCAAACAGACTTCGACAGCAATATTTGGTAACAATAAGCTTGGCCAAACGTCTTCAGTTAGTTCGATGGAGTTGCATAAGCTTGACGATAATATGGTACTCAAAAAGTCAACATCTACGACTGTTGTTAATAAAAATAAAAGGATCATTGGATCACAGAGTCAGTTTTATAAGGAGAATGCGCAGCAGAAAAATATTAGTGTGGAGATTATAACTAAACCTCCAATAAGGTCACGTACGACTCTCGATATGCGTACAACCCAACAAACAAAGGCTCAGGATAAACATACACATGTATGTAAAAATATAAAATTGGAACTTAATTTCAGCATGTATAAATGTTCTGATTTATTTATTATAGCAACCAATGAACTATCGTCCGGATTTGATACCTACGTCTGGCAAGAATATGAATCGCAACTTCATTGATGAACAGTATGACTTTGACATACTCTCAAGATCACATGAAGCTGTGCTTCAGGAGTTGAGTAATCGTCAAGCTAGTCTTGACTTGCTACGCAATTCCACACGGTAACAATTTAATATAAATATTCAAAAATATATAAAGCTATTTCTATTCTTTTGCTTAACATTTCATTTGCTTTTTAGCGCCAACGATGTGCTGAGTGCTCTGAGGCTTGCAAAGTCCGCAGGACGATCCATTTTTATAGATCTTTTGGGGGCAATGCTTGAAAAGCCGTAAGTAATGTCGCTTATTATACATATAAAAATATATTTAAAGATTAACAATTCTTACCTTTTCCTTTTATTATGCAGATCTTCTTTAAATTTGGACTTTTGTACATTTGTATTACCAGAGCTCTACGAACTCTTGCAGAGTCAACATAAATTGTAAGTAAATGAAAAATATAATGTTTTTAATTGTTAATAACAAAACATAATTTTCAATTTGCAGTCATTTCACAAGAGCCTGCGATACGCTGCGTATCATATTATCGAACTTCTTGCCAACAATCCAGGAAAATCTTGACTCTTGGGCTGCTAATGGATTGGGCGTGGATGTTACCCGCGAGGATAGACAGAGAAAGTGTTTAGAATGCCAAAGATGGCTGCTGCAAATTAAAAATCTTCCCGAATCTGTTCACTTTGGGTCAACGCTGTCACAGTTACAAAACATGATTCTTTTTTAATGCAATTTATGCGTGTTTAGTTCAAAATTGTCCAGCATTACAAATAACTTATCTACTATATATAATAATTTGTTATTGAAACTAATTTATACCACATTTAAATCTAAGATTTCATAATTTGATTTAAAGAAAATATATATTTGTAATACATATTTCATAATTCATTAATTCACATTTATTTGTATTTCATTTCATTTGAATGCCAACGAACCTTCCAGCTCACAAAGTCCGTTATGTTTGCCGAGTTTGTACCTTTGCCTATTCGTTGCATATGCTAATTGCAAAGTGCAGCATTCAATGCTGCATTTTAGTTATATGGTTTAGTACAGGTCGCGGTCATTAGACCGTGGTTCAAACTCCCATTGTTTGTTCTCCAAAGCTTTTTTTTTTACTATACCTTAATATGTACAAAGTGCTGGCGCACCTACATCGAAAGGGGATTTTCGACTGCGTTATGCTCTGTAATTATTGAGGTTAATGCCTAAACTTAATGCCAAACAGTTTATAAAGTTTTTATAGCAATTATCTAATCTACAGCCCAAATAATAAATATTTTAAGTGTTTATTTGGATTTCACTATTAGTTCTTTAATCTTTATTAAAAATATTTGACATGTAAAAAACTATTTGATTTTAATTTCGATTAATTAATAGAGTTATTTGGCATACTTGTGTTTGACTGTTAGAACCTTAAACATCATTTCAAATTATTTACATGCAGATAAAACTTTGACTTGAGGATTTAATTGCTTATTTTAAATCTGTTAAATTTTGTATCTTTATACAATTATTTGACATGGAGATTACATTGAGAGTTGCCATTTGTTTGACATTATAGCTGGAATGGAATTTAACTGGATGATAACACACACAGGCAAACAATATATCGATGTGTTAGCATTACACTTGCGGAGAGTTTTTATAGGGTATCCGAGAGGGTAGTTTGCTGCATGATTTGAATTGTGCACTCTTGCGCTTCACAGATTCAATTGAATTACACAAATAAAAAAGCAGAAATTAGAAACAAATGGCTTTTGAAGTTAAACTTAGCATGTCGCCGGATTATTGTTCCACATTGGCGTGGCTTCATCTGATGGACTGTCGCATCGTTTGCATCAGTCTGTTCTGGTCGGGCAGCAGTTGCAGTACGGAATCCAAAAATGGAACTCAGGAATTGGATTATATTATGTGCGTTGCACATACTGTTGACTCATTGCATATGCGCGGAGCCTGGCTACGAGCACTCCAATCGGAATGCGGAACTCGGAAATCCGGACAGCATTATTGATGTGGAGCCAGTGGATTCTATGGAACACGGCGCGCCCGGACAGCCATTAAGGAGCGGCAAACCGTCTGCCAGCTATGCGGATTACGATTACTATGCGACTGGCAGGCGGACAAATCCGAATCATCCGGGTGACAATGACCTGAGTGCCTCTTCGCCGATTCGTGTACCTGCCGGAGAGCACAATTTGGGATATCCCCGAAAAGGGGGCGATGAAATAGTGTCCAAGCCCTTGCCCTGGTATGGTCAATATTCTGGCAAATCACTTGCCATGTATCCATCCAGGTCGTATGATCCGTACATAAGACGTTATGACAGGTGAGTTGCATAATATACCATGTACATACCCTGTAGGCTGTATTTGATTGTTGGTATCCTTTAGATTTGATGAGCAGTATCATCGGGCCTATCCGCCCTATTTCGAGGACATGTACGTGCATCGGCAGCGCTTCGATCCTTACGACAGTTACAGTCCCCGGGTACCGCAATATCCGGAACCCTATCTCATGTATCCGGATCGTCAGCTGGACACGCCTCCACCAAGGGATTACATTAAATCCCGCCGTGGCTACATGGATGATCCGGTTCCCATGCCCGTGCTAGACAGCTACAGCACCAAATACGCCTCATCCAAAATGCCGCCACGGAACGAGAGAGTCGTCTATTACGCCCACCTGCCGGAGATCGTGCGTACGCCCTACGACTTGGCCGGGAACCGTCCGGATCGCAACAAGGCTGCGGCTCTCGTTGCCCAGTCCGTGCCCTACAAGCCAAATAAGAAGAAGCTTAAAAGCCTGCCCCGCGCAGACAACTCAACCAACTTTAAGCCAATGTATTAGTTTACACCCAAAGTTTCACGACTTTATACGAATATTGTTCAATACATTTTTTTTTTATTTTATCCAACTTCCCATTTTTTTAAAGACTGCTCTTAACTGTCTTAAACTTGAATATTTTCAAATTTCAATTCAATTCATTTAATTCATTTTTTTTATAAATAATTTTAAGACTTTTGAGATTAAAGTAATGTAACTCATATAAATGATGAAAAATGTCATTCAACAACATCTCTATAAAAGTTAAGTTATATTTTTTTTTACTAACAATATTTTATAAACTGAATTGTGAAATATAAAATATATTCTTATATACACCAAATGGAAAAATATTTTGACGTAAAACCAGACTTAAGATGGGTTCCAAAATATATTTAAGAAATAGACTTAAAGAAATTTTGAGTTTTGGAAAAAAAGCCAGAAATAATCTCCAGAGGGAAGAGAGTGACAAAACTATATTATCAAATGAATTATATAATATGTGTACTATATCATATGTATAAATATACATAATATATAAACTATTTCTTATATACAAATCATATAGACAACAGAAAAAGTTAGTTACAGATTTGATCAGATATATAGACTAAATATATAGTCGCAGTCCTCGGTAGATGAGTTGTCTGAGTGACCCAGTCATTTAGGCAACTGAACAACGGGGATCCGGGTTCGAATCCCCTGGCTGGTGTATGGATGTTGTGTTGTAATAGTCGAGGGTCTTAGCTGCCCGAGCTATTTCATATATAGGTTGATAGCTACTCAGTTATATCCTATTGATAGTGACATTAATTATAATAATAGTTGTATATATGCAAATATATCATTTTTTATTGTCTGGAGTGTAATTTTTGCAAATATTGTAAATAAGTTTGATGCAATCAATTGTGCTCGACTACAACATACTACGTGTTTATTTAGACGTTTCGACTTAAAATCCGTTTTAGTTTAAGTAAAAGGAACTTGATTAACAGATACCCTGTACATCCTTTCGTGCTGTCCTTATCGATATTCTAGATTACATCTATACTTGAATAAACAAGATCTCACACACAAATATGTACGTCCGCTTCCAAAACTCTATGGCAAATGCTTATGGCATAACTTGGCTGTTTATTGTTTGATTTTAATGAAATTTCCTACTTGGCTAGCTTTAGAGCCTAAATCAATTTTCTTTCTCCTGTTACATACATTTCTATCAAAAAATCATACCCATCTTGCACTTTTCTAGGGTATTTTAACTATGTTTAATGATGGAGTGTAGGAAAAGTTTCCAAGTCCGGACACGGTCTCCATTAACGAGAGCTCATTCAACTATTTGAATGCTTGCTTGCGGCCAAGTTTGGCATTCGGTTAAAGTTGGGCAAAACGTTCAATGGCGACAATTTCTATAGACACACATTCGTATACCCCATGGCACAGCCAAATAACTCTTGGCGAGGCATTTCATCAAGTCTTTACCCAAGAGTCTCGTTAATTACACAATTCCATTATTTTTGCTTGCCAAAGTAAAGTTTGCGATTTCTGCAATTTAACTTTCCCGCTGCCAGTAACAAAAAAGAAGAAGCACAAGAAGTAGAAGTGGAAAGGCAAATAAAAATAAAAGAAGAGAACAAGCAAGATTCGTAATTATGTGCTTATGTACGTGGTCCATGTGCACATCCATCTGAGGCATCACATTGCCCATTATGCTCGATGCCCGATGCCCGATGCCCGATGCCCGATGCCTGATGCCCATATTCATTTGGGCTTGACAAAACCCGCAGCATAAACAGCAAAGAGCAAACACCAAACAAAAAGGACAACAAATGCTTCTGTAATGCATGGACACGTACGGCTAATTAATGTGCCTTTGTTTGCCACCACATTTGTCAGTGCGAATTAAACGATCTAATCGCATATGTCATCCAGCTTGTGACACATGTCAGCCACTAAATAAATACATACGTGCCTACTCCAAAACTCCATCGAATAATATCACATTTGGATGTGCAGCTATTCGCGCATTGAGTTAAAGTCATTTTTCTTCAACTTGGTGGCAAGGCTCATGGTAGGCTCTAGGGTAAGCTTCATGGCAAGCTTGATGGTACCGTTCATGGTAAGGTTCATCATAAGCTTGATGATATGGTTCATGATAAGGTTTCTGATTATGCTTATGGAAATGTTCATGGTAAACTACATTGTTAAGTTGGTGGCCAGGCTCATGGTAAGCGTCATGGCTTATGGTAAGGTTCATGGTAATGTTCATGTAAAGTTCTTGGTAGAGTTCATCCTTATCTACAGCTTATAGCTTATACTAAAGTTCATGGTAAAGTTCATTGTAAAGTGTATTTTAAGATTATTTGTAAGGTTGATGGTAAGCTTCTTGTTAAAATTCATCTCCATTTTCATTTTCTACTGATAGTAGTATTATACTCTATTTGGACTTTAAAATTCAGCTTGAAAATAGAATAAGATATCCAGAATAGCTTTCTAACTGTAGGACAGATCTATGTAAGTCTGATGCATCTGAATTTGATCTGTTTTGCTTGAAATTGGGTAAGACTAAGTCCATAAATAAATATAGAGTATGTAATATGCATTCCAAACAAGGAAAATAGTTATTGGAACTTGATGAGGCAGGGGATTCATATGCAGAGTATTCGCTATTCGGTGTTTAGGCCAATGAGGATTTGCTTGGCTGTTTACGAGCTTATTTTGTTGTTGTTCTATTCTTTGGCATTTCCGCATTATTACTCACAACTTGACACACACATTTTCGCAGGTCAAACGGCGGACAGACACACGCATACGCACACACACATACAGATGCAAGGACACAACAAATGGACACATAAACACATAACATAAAGTTGGGCAGGAGGAACGCGACAACCGGCTGTCCTTGTGGGACATTTAGCATGGGCCATAACCGTAGCGGCGGCACAGGAAACCTAATGAGCGTACCGCCCACACACTCACACACACACACACACATACATCTATGCACACACATATAGATGTATAGAACAAAGCAATTTGGCTGCTCGTCCGAGGGAAAAACAATAACAATGATGCACGCGATACTTAAGAAACTTTTGCGGCAAGCAGCGTTGCGGCAGGGGGAGGGGAAGTTGGGGTAGGGGTTGGGGTGGAGGTAGGGGGCGGGGTCACCATAATTAGAATCATTGAAATACATGGAACCATTCAAAGTTCATTTGCTCAGTGAGGCAGCACTGGACAAAAGTGTCCTTAGACCTTGGGCTCCATCGATGGCCGCTTCGCACGACATATGCCCCCAATTGTGTGTGTGTGCGTGGGTGTGGGTGTGGGTGTGGGAGTGGGTGTGTTCGTTGGGAGGTGTTGTGGCAAATGAGAAAACAATGCCCGAATAACGACTCTCCGATGTGCATTAAAAGATTTATTTCTTTGCGAATAAATGAAGTTTTTTTTTATGGGTTCGCTCGCTTAGTTGGGAGCAGTTCCGATTCCGATTCCTATTCCGATTCCGCAACTCAAATCAGAGATGCTCGAGCCACTGTGGAACAACAAGTAACTAGCTTTATGAGTTATTTTGAAGTTAGATTTTATAAATATTACAAATATGCTAATTTTCAATTTTTATCAATTTACCAAATATCATTAAAATCTGTATATTAACTGTTAAGAATGTTTATTAATTTTTTACTAGTGAATACGATTATTCGGTGTATTTCCAATTGGAGTTTGGCTGCCGCGCTTAAAAGTATGCAACTAGTTTGAATATCGTTAAGTTAATGATCGTGTCACGAGCGCATCTCCAGCCGAGAGCCTTACCTTTGACTTTGTCCACACGTAGACGACTCTTCTCTGTGTATGTGTGTGTGTGTGTGTGTGTGTGTATTCGCTGAGTAGTTAAATGCTCTCGAGTTATATTTATGTGGGTTGCAGCAAGTTTAATGCGCTTTGCTATCGCTACTCCACAAATCACCGCAAATTTATTTGCTTGATGCAAACAGCAACAAACAAACACACACACTCACACACACATATGTATGTATATACAAGTGTGTGTTTCTATTTAACTTTAAGTAATTAGCCAAACAATGTGAAATACCCGCCAGTATTTAATTTTGCGTTTAGATTTATGTTTGTCTCTTCATAAAAGCGTATTTAAATATTTTATTGTTGTTCTCTAGATAATAAATAAATGCCTTAATGTGGTTTCATTGTTATATAGTTATATAATTATGGCTGCAATTGAATACTTCATAAGTTATATTATTCATTCATAAGTCGGATTAAAAAAGTAACGCTTTTTGCATTTAACCATTTCAAAATTTTAGAAGAATTTAAGCTAATTTAGAAAATTATTTAAGTTACGTGTATTGAAGCACATACTGTGTATAGGTTAAGAAAATAAGTACACATTGTTGTAAGTTATATTTTTGCATAATAGTTTTCCAAGTACAAAATACTTATTTTAATATCCATGGGTGTACTTCTGTTGAACTAGATATTAAACTTAGGATCTAACAACTATATACAAATACATACATATATATAATTCTTTAATTAATGTTAAAATATATTTTAGATCATAACTATGATTTACATACAAAATATACAATTTACAAAGTAACTAAATTTAGTTCCATTTAAGCTCAAGCAAAGTCTCTTAGAATAATGCATAGAGCTTTATATATATCCATATATCTAAAATAAAAAATATGACTTTAAGATATATTTGAGAAGAAAGAAAAGAATTAATTCTATTTGTTAATAACACTTCAATTGATATTTACACTGGATAGAACAGCTTTATAAATATTGAATTACATGTCGTTAACCAACACTGGAAACTAGTGTTGTTCGGCTTGAGCTCTGTTTATGCAGCGCACATGTGTCAATACGCCACTTTTTCACTCTAAGCTCTGCCCCACTTACAGGCAAAGGGGGCGTGGCACAACGTGTGAGTGAGAGTGTGTGTGAGTGTGTTCCCAAATGCAAAACCTATAAATCTTGATACAGGCCACATTATTGATTGGCGCTTGGCATAACAGGGCCGGGACATGGACATGGATATGGATACGGACAAGGATGTGGATGTGAATGTGGATGTGGGACACGCAAATGGACATATGGACAAACATATTACGCATATGCATGTGGGCAATATTGTCAAAGTTATGAATGGAACGGGGGGTAGCAGAAGGAAATGGAGTGGGGAGGGGAAATCGAGGCGCGGTTCGAGTGGGCAGAGAAGCGACCCCAGTGCGAATAATAGGATAAATAAATAATTCAAATAAATAACGCCGAAATAAAATCAAATGCAATGACGAATTATGATGGCACACACACACACATGCATGCATACATATGAATATTATATATATATATATATATATATATATATATGCATGCGTGTATGTAGCTTGCTTTTGGGCCCGATGTTGTCCCAATGTCCCGTATGATTGGGGAGCTCGTAAATCACTGACAATGGACCAAACGAGCGGAGCAAACACCCCTCTGGCTCTGATTAGACCACTACAAGCCAACCCCCCTCCCCATACCCCTTACCATACCTACTACCCCTCCTCCCAGCCAGCCACTGAGGCACAACCCGCCGCTGGTGTCAAGTGCCAAGGGCATTCGCCAAACATGTGTGTATGAGTGTGTGTGTGGGTGTGTGTGTGTGGGTGTGTGGGTGTGTGCTGCGTCTTGTTGCTGATGAAGTCGACTACGGCCGTATGTGGAGCGCACTTTTGTCATAAATATTAAACGAACTTTTATCTCTTTCGTCTTTCGTCTTTGTTTGCGAAAAAATTTATCATTTGAGCCAAGTTTGTTAATTATTTATGCTGCCATGTTTCATATTTGAGCTGATTTATGGCACGGAGACAACCCGCACAATCTTTAACACATATACATATAAATATATACGTATTTATATACTTATATATATATATATGTATATAGTTTGGACATGTGACATGCTTCCGGCAAGCATTTCCCACCGGACTTCAAAACTTTGGCTTGGACTTTCAATCATTGAACCCTGCACTTAATTCGATCTTTGATTCCAGATTACAAAAACAAATACAATTAATTTGGAATTTCATTTTGCAATATTTCATTCGGACTTCAATCATTTAAATGTATATATTTTTTGCAACTGTTAAGTTTCGATCGGTTTAATTAAATGGTTTGGTGTATGATCAAATATATAAATATATAAATATATACATATGTATGTATATATAACTAATATGGCAAGTGTTATTTATTGTTAACTATTTATTTTTAAACAGTCTTCAGTTCTGATTGAACATGATGCTTTGTTAATAAAAGAGAAGCACTACAGCTGTTGCTTTTATTTATTTATTTATTTTTTTTTGATCTGCAGAATTATAGACTTAATATCCTGGGAAACTGTCTAAGATCTTTTACTCTTAACTCATTATACCCTGCACACATTAAAAATGCATATGCAGGGTATTATGTTTTTATTTCAAATTATGGAACAGGCAGAAATAGCCCTGAACCACCCTAAAAGGTAGCTGTCTAGCTGTTTGTCTGTCGTCTGTCCGGATGTATGAATGCATCGATCTCGAAACCTCTAGGAGCAATAGACTTAGAATCTAACAGAAAGGTTCTCCTAAGGCACTCACAGATCGAACTTGTTTCAAATAATTTATAACTTTTACTAGTTCAATAATATCTGTGAAAATCGATAGACTTTCTTAGACTGTGGAGAAGTCATAAACGCTATTATAAATACTTTGATTATAAATACTTGAATTAATTCGATTTAAATTAATACTTGATTTGAAGGCAAATGTTCTGAAAATTTTAATAAATATGTAAATTATTTACTTATGTATTCCCAATAGAATTTTGGAAGAACAAGCACAACTGCAGCGAATGTTTGCTTTTAGGGTATCTCCTAGTTGTTCACACCCTAGACTATCGTTTCTCTAACTCGGTTAAGATTATGAAGCATGAATAATTAAGACTCCTTCGTCTAATACAGAGCTAATGTGCTCGAACAGTTCATCTAGGAGTGCGGTCATTCCCTGTGACGCAATCTCTGAACAGAAGAGTTTCCATAAAGCTAAAGAAGAAGAAGATGAAGCTGTAATTTAGTTGTACACAGATGCTGATTTATTGCTCTACTTAGTTAGAGTCGCCTTCCATTCAATGAGGTGTATGTGTGTAAGAGTGTGAGAGTGTGTGTGTGTGTGTGTGTGTGAGTGTGAGTGTGTACTGTTACTCAAATTCGATGCGGTCTCAATGTCCGCCTTAGTGTCCATCTGTGTGTCGGAGTTCCTCTCGTTTCGTTTCATTTCGTTTCATTTCGTTTCGTTTCTGCTCTGCTCAGCTCTGCTCTTCGATATTGTTGAAGTGCAATAAAGTCGAATTTAATTGCCCGTTTGAAATGAGCAAACTTAATGGACAATGACTCATTAACACTGACACGTCAAACAATAATGGCGTGTCTGGCTGTTTGGCGAAAATGGAAAAGCGGAAAGGCGGAAATTGAAATAACGCTTCCTGCCCAAAAATGGGGACGACGCACGTTCCAATGAGTAGTACCGGAGTACCGGAGTACCAGAGTCGAGATCCAACTCCGAGTCGCAACTCCCGGTCGCAGTCCATGTGCTTGCCATACCCATGACAAAAGCTTCACATCAAAAGAATGGCAGTACACACACTTACACACACAAACATACACGCAACGCACAACACAGAAAAAAAAGCAATTAAGGACGTTGA
Organism: Drosophila pseudotalamancana; assembly: GCA_037075185.1. Lineage (NCBI taxonomy): Eukaryota > Metazoa > Arthropoda > Insecta > Diptera > Drosophilidae > Drosophila > Drosophila pseudotalamancana. Next base: position 42,248 of record JBAMCK010000810.1, on the reverse strand, counting down.
AAGCAATCTTAAGCGTTGGCTGACGGTGACAGTAACGATGACAGAGGCAGGGCTGAGGGCGGCCAAAGAGGTGATGGAGAGGGGTAGTAGTAGTAGGAAGGAGTGGGATGGGGGAGGGGGGGGGTGGTGTTTCGTGCTGCATGTGAACTGTGATGTCTGTGTGGCCCTTAAGGATGTGACATGAAATGCTTATCAGCTGGCACAGGCCGCACTTTTAACAGCACATGTGTGTGTGTGTGTGTGTCTGTGTGTGTGTGTGTGTGCAGCACTCACGCCCCCACTGAACAGTACGCCTATGAAATTAGTTTTCCCACAGTTTTATCTGTGGGTCTCAATTAACCAAGAAACTGCCGCCTGCTCAATCCGAGCGGATCCAATGGATTCAATCAAAATGTAGCAGACGTTCAGCTCTTTAAATGTGTCTGTGTGTATGTGTGTGTGTGTGCGTGGGCGTCCAAAACATTTTTGGAGCTCTATTGAATGGCAGCGACTAATGAATAATGCCTGATTTTTAGCCCCTTTGCGGCCCGATTTGCTGCCATCCATACAAATGAGTAGCTGGAGCTGGACAATTGGCCAAGAAGTGGTCCACCTTTTGGCCATTTCAACAGCTCCTAAGTACGAACGGATTGGCATTGACACACGGCCAAACATTCCGGTTAATTGCAATGCAAAACGTGCCAGAGATAAAAGGACGTGATTTATTAGCTCTTAAATATATGTTACGATCAACACTTAATGTTATCCATGGATAATACTTTATGCCTAAAGTCCAGCTACGAAAAAAATGAGCAATTGTCACTCTTTATTTACGTAATATGAGATTTGTTGATATTCTTTTCTTTTTATTATAAAAGCTCAAGCATAGGCGGTAGGAAGCCAAGTCTGTAGCTCTCTAATTCGAAGTTTTCTTTGATTTTTAGTCCAAGAACAAGCTAAAAAAGTTAATAAGGTCAGATGGATATCTTGTTTTCTTGATGAGTTCGAGTCTGAAATTTTGTCGCTTATTGTACGGAAAATTTGTCTATCCGGATATACAACCAGATTGGAACCGCGATCTGTGTAGTTCAACGAACCTAAGTATTGGACAATCTAAGAATTATACCTTATATATAGGCTACATATAAACGAAAAATGTGTGGGGGTCAAATCTATATGTTATTTTCCTGATAAAACCTGAGATCCATGTGAAAAATCTGTCAATCTCATATCTCAAAACAGATCCAATTTGAAATCTATGTTTAAAATCTATCAGTTGCTAATCCATCTGACCTAAATAGTGAATTATGTAAGAAATATACCCTATCTATGGGTAATTTTTATAAAAAAGGTGTTAGAATCCACATTTGATTTTTTTATGTTATCCATAATCTATTTTTTATTATCCATAAACTGTGGCTATCCAAACCATATTTGAACTGCGTTTCGCGTAGTTCAACGAACCTAAATAGTGGATTACAATAAAACTTAACTTATCTACAGATGTATATTTAATCTACATAAATTTATATTTTATATTAAAAAAATACTTTGAATCCTGTTTTTCAATTTTCTCAAAAATTGTATTCTACACACTTTGTTTGTTCTTTCACTTTTTATTGACCCATTAAACCTGAGGATTTGCTGCTTATAAATGACATTCTGTTAAAATTTGTAGAACATTTTAAAAAGGTGAAGCTAGTTAATGCCGAAAGAATGTTTCATTTTGATGGATTTACGGAAATTTGGGCACCACCCGCTTTTATTCTCTATTTGCGGATGTGTCCGTCACATTTTGGTTTTCGTTTTGGTTTTGGTTTTGCTTTCGGTTTTGGTTTTGTGTTTGTTTTTGTTTTGAATTTTTCATAAAGGAGCGCAAAACGTATTTTGTGGACATTAAAATGCCACAAAACGTTTTATAGTAATTTTTCATCTTTTCACCGGCTCGACCGTCGCGGCGGATGTGGAAGGACGCGAGCCAAGGAGGGTTTGCCTCGAGGTTGAAACCTTGGATGGGGTTGGTCTTGGGTCTTTGGTCTGGGGTCTTGGGTCTGGGGTCTGGGGTCTGGGGTCTGGGTTCTGGGTTCTGGCTGGAATGTTGTCGACGTTGATGTTGATCTCACGCTGTGAAGTAACACGGCACACGCATCTACGCTGATAAATTTTTATCTTTGTATGACAAGTTAATAATGTGCCAGGCCAGGCGCCGGGCTTGTTCTTTGGACAAGCCGACAGACGAAAGGAAGCATGCTTGGATGGATGGCTTGCTCGATAGGTCGAGGGGTTGAGGAGTCGAGGGGTAAGTTGCTCGCTTTTCGACTTGTTCGCGTTTATTGAAAATTTGCTGCTGTAGGTAAAGTATTTACATGGAGTTTTAACGGATTTATTGTGATTTTTGGGTCACGTGACTGTTTTGGAATTCCAACCGTGCTCCCACCCCCAATTTTTTGTTGTAATTGTTTTTTCATCTGATTCGTGCGCCCGATAGAGAAACAATTTGTAGCACTCCACAAACATTAGCATAACGAATATATATATACATATATATATACCATCTCTATCCTTATATACATTTATAAATGTATATATGTGTATATATGATTCCATTTGTGTATTGAAAACCATATCGATTTCTGCACCAAATATCGAGAGAGTAACAAATTAAAAAGTAACGCACATTCGACAGTTTCCGTAGCGCCAAAATTGTTTTACATTCATATCTCGAAAATTACGACACCCCAGGGAAGCGGGTGTTGGTCACTTAGCCGACCGACCGACCGACCGACCGACCCAACGACCAACCATTCCACCATTCCACCTCATTCCACTTTTTGGGTGTGGCGGGTCTTAAGTATAAATCTTGGTCAGCGGAATCAGAGGCAAACGGAATGTTTAGTATGCGAGTCACATGCACTTCGATGGGATATTGGAAAGTGTGGCCAAAGTTGAAGCATAGGTGTGGGACAGGACATTTGACCGTCTGCTGTGCTGGCCACACACCCACAATCACACACAAACGCACACACATGCATGCGCAGAGTCGTAAAAAATAAAATTATATTCCATTTTTAAGGGATTCTTTTCAATTTATTATACATAGTTGTGGGCCAATCAAGTCGACAAAAGTTTAAATAAGTAAAAAGATCGGAAAGTATCGAGTACTCGACTATGCTATGCTCTATAGATATATATGTAGGTATATAGACCATTTTGTTTCATTCCATATTCCCTTTAATTGCAGGCAAATGTTCAGGATCATCATTCTTCTCAATCCGAGCCAATTATGTTCCATTCCGCATTCCCCTTAATTACTCATTTGATTCGAAGTGGAGTTCAACTGGATTTAACAATAAAATTGATTCATTTGATTCGAAGTGGAATTCAACTGGATTTAACAATGAACTGATAACAAAACATATTTTCTGCTAACTAACAAAAGAAGTAAAATTGTATAATTGAAGCTAACGTTGAATGCGCGTAACATACAAATTTCATAAATCAGAATTCGTATTAATTACCTCTTCACTTTTCGCTCAGATATTTTCAGAATAACACAATAGCCGGGAATTTTGCATGTGTTTTGCAATAATGTTTGCCTTAACTGAACAGGTTGGAATTTGAATGCGATTTGGTCTGTAGGACCCTTCTACTCTCTCCTCGAAACACATTTGCATTTCCCTGATATCTCTGCTGCCCACATAACTCCTATTTGTGTGGCCACATGTATCATCTCTCATGGCTTATGGGCGCTTCTGGCAGCATATTTACTTTTTTTTTTTTTACCCTCGATCCATTCAAAATGCGCAAAAAGGGAATACATATTGTTTTTATGCGAGTGCATATTACGGCCGCAAGCTTAATGTATTCTTTAGTCCTTATAGTCACGTCTCACTGTCTCACTGTCTAACTGTCGGACGGTGCGAACGCTTCGATCTCGTTAATTAGATAAGCTAGAGTATTCAAATTTCAAATATATTTAGGTATATTTGTATACCTCGGGCAGAACAAGCACAGTTTTTTTTTTAACATTAATAGGAATCCGTCTTTAGACGGTTTTTAAAATAGAACTTAATGAGGTTACGAGCTGGAAAAAAAACAACAATTTCGATTTGTAAGTTAAAGTCAAAAGAAGTTAGGAATACTTCCTTAATTGAATATCTTACCCATCTTTCCTAATAAAATCAGACTTAAGTATTCCAATTCGAGTCTTGACCAGTAGGGTATCTTCTAGTTTGACAAGCCCGTTTAATTTACTACTGCACACACACATATTTATATCTATACAGATGCATACCACACTGGTACATTCGTATAAATAAGCATATTTATATTTTACGACTGTAACAAAAGGTATTTATGTGCTAAGCAGCTAACTTTTGAATGGGAAAATATTTAACTAAAATATATTTCAGTATTTAAATGAAGCAGTGAATATCTTGAATAAATATGGCTCAGACAGCTTTAAATTTGTCCAGGTTAGAAACGCGTCTTTAGTCTTGCATTGGAAGGCAGCGATTGATTGAATTGGTTTGAACTTCGTTTGAAATTCCGGTTAAAAGGTTCTTAAATGCAAAAATTGAGAACATTCTGACTATCAGGGAAGCTTGAGTAAGACTTGGCTTGGCAGCTGGCAGCGAATTGGCTCAGCAGTTAAATTCTGGAATAATTTGACAAGGTGGACCAGTGCGTAATTTGAAAATTGGGCCGGGCTATAAAATTTGTGTGTTTACCGCTTCATTGCCATGTATATGTATATGTATATGTATATGTATATGTATATGTATATGTATATGTATATGTATATGTATATGTATATGTATATGTATATGTAAGTAATAGAAACAATTTATTGTGTGCTCCGGCTCCCACTCCTGAGGCAGGCCGACAATTCCGGTTGGTGGCCGCCATCCGGCTGCTGTTTCTGCTATTTCTGATGCTTAAATAAATGTAAATTTGCCCGATCCAGAAACAGAAGCAACTTCTTGCTTCTGGCCATAATGACGGAACGTCTACGATGCCTGGCTAGATGGTTCGCCTTGAGCTCTGGGGTCGCCAGGTCGAGGCGGGTTTGTCCTTTCTAAACGTTCTATAATTTGCTTATTATGCGCTTCATGCTGCTCGCTTTTATGTTTTGCCACTTTTTCTCGGCACCCAAAGCATAAAATACGCACCCTCTGCACACGCATACGCAGCCTTCCCCTACCCCTCCCCACCCCCTTCCCATCACATGGCCCCATGGCCATGCTGCAACCCATCCACCCACAAGTAGCAGGCGGAAGCCAGGCCCCCGTGGTCCTTGCCCCCAACCTCTCCGTTATAGTCCTCAATGGTTCATATTTTGTCATAATTTATGTCGCTTTGGGTGTTGTTGCTGATGCCTCGGCCTTAGCTGTGGCTTCGGGCCTGGCTTTCTGCTCCAGCAGGCATCGGCAGGCATCGGCAGGCATCGGCAGGCATCGGCAGGCATCGGAACTACCGGTGCAGGCGCCGCGGCCAGGACACCTTTTTTGGCAGTGGTTGATTTGCTTGCAAATTTATTAAAAATCTTCTGCTTGCTTCATTTTATTAGGCCATATCCGTCAGAAGACAATGTGAACGCGTTTCCGGGCTCGCGTTTGTCTCATGCGAGGGTTGCCACAGAACTACTGATCAAGGCTGCTGCAGGACAGGACCTTTCCATGAGCCTGGTAGTTATTCTTAGAATATTTCCCATTCTGGCATAGAATTAGTTTCCTGAATGTGAGTGGCACTTGGACAACTTTTTACAACCTATTAAAAGTGGCTAAAGGAGAGACAGAAGTAGGTGAGAGCGAATCCGTGAAACTTATCTAATATATTCATGATTAGAGGTGGTTCATATTTAGGCTATCTCAGAAAGAACCAGTTGGTTTTATCATATAAAGACTTGGTTTGAGATTCTGTAGGACTGTGATAATTTTTTTCCTATATATATACCGATAATTTTATTTTAAATATTAATATTTCATTATTTTTTTTGTATTCTTTTTTTGGTATAGTTAGGAGCAACCCACTCACTGGTTGCCTGGTGCTGGTCTCATTTCCATTCCCATTCCCATTCCCATTTGAATTCCCCATTCCCATTCCCATTCCCATTTCAGTTCTCATTCCCGTTCCCGATTGCCAGTTGCCCTCGCTGGTGGGCTTTGCGCCCCTTGCGAAGCCGTTTCATTCGCATGTTCCGCATTTCCTCATGGGATTCCGTTTCATCCATTGCGATGTTCTTTTGATATTCTAATGTGCATAATAGGATTTTTATGACACCTTTCCTTTGCGGCTGGCGTCGCCTTTGGCGCCGCGTTGCGTTTTCGCCGTTTAAACTCCCCACTTCCCCCTCTCACCTACCTTCCTTTCCCTCGTACGCATTTGCGCCCATCGCTTGTCACCAAAAGTTGCAAATTTTATCGGCCGGATGTGTGCGGCATTTGGCATTTGGCATTTGGCATGCGGATTGTGTGGATTTGCATGAGATCATGAATTTCACACGATGTTAATGGCCACATTAGCATTGACTACACGCATTTATGGCCGTTAGATGCCTGCCTCGTCCCCATTCTGTCTCCCCCATTCTTCCCGGCTAAAGTGCATGTGCTAAATTTTTAATATGCAAATTTTCGGTGTCTGCTTCTTCTCACCTTTGGCATTTCATTTACACTTGTGCTGCATATTTTATTTTTCATTGTATTATTGCACACAAATGGCCAGTTAGATATTAAACCCCATGTAACAGTCGTGCCTCCATAAGGGCGACATATGCCTCTGACTCCCCTCCCATCCGCTCTCTCTCGAATTGTCTGGCACTTTAATAAACAATAAGATTTAATTTTCGGAACAATTTTTGCTTTCGTACGCCGCATTTGTTATGCGGCACATAAACATCAGACGGTTACAGGTTCTTCTTCTGGAATCCCGCTTTTAATTCCATTTTCACGATTTTATTGCGACTTTATTATTGGATGCTTTGTGGGAATTGTTTCCCAGTTGACATCGACAAATTGCCGAGAACTAAATCTTTGAGATTAAAGAAGTGAATATTTAATAAGTGCTTCCAAATACATCGCACATATATAGAGACTATATAGAAATAAGCCTAATGGCGTACCGATTTATTCCTGCATACACTATATTAAATTTTATGGAACTTGTTGCCTTTAGTTTTAGTTCAAGAGTCGGGTACAAGTTAGATATTTTTTTCTTTTGATCTCTCTCAAAGTTAGAATATATTTTGACTTCAACGAGTGCTGAAGGAAACGTTGGTTCCACTTGGTTGGATTCCATATCAATATTAATTGGTAGTTCTATTATATCAGAAATATTCGTTTGCTTGAGTTTAAGTTTTACGGTAGTTACATACTGTATGACTGATCTATTTGGATCTTAACTATTTCTCAAGCAAAAGTTGTTTTGATTCGGGTTCCGTTTGGTTTTTCATTATCTTCTTATAAACTGGTTTAAAAATAACATTATATTATAAAAGTATATGCGGTATTTTCTAATCCTTATCAATTATATCTACCTAAACCTCCAGCATCAGTTCCAATTGGAATTCTTACAGCTTGCCAATCAATACGGAAATCTAACCAGAATTTAGGCATCGTCAGCAAATTCTTTTCTAGCACTCTTATTATCCTACTATCCGATTAGTATTACCTATACTTTGGATAGATGTTGTCATTGGCCGATCGCCGACAATTATGGAAATTAATTGGCTTTCCGATTGCATCATCAAATTTGAGACAGCGAGAGATTTTGCTTGTTGACCTGCGCTTGTGTAAATATTGTATAAACCGTCGTAACACTTAGTTGAACTTTACGTAAATGCGGTTAACAATTCAAGAGGGTGAAATCAGTCCTCTGTAAATAATATCACGTCAACAACAAAACAAAAATTGGGCCCACACAAATTGTCGGGTGATAAATGGTCTTAAGCGGGATTTTATTTCTACTTTTTTTTTTTTGTATTTTGCTCAGCGTTCCTTCTCATTTATTCTTTGTTGTTGTTTTGCTTTTGTATTAGGCGAGAAGATACTCTTCATTAGATTTGTTGTCGACCCCAAAAGATGCGGGCCTTACTTCATTTTAGCATAGAAGTGTACAAAATTTGACATTGACAATGGTGAAGGCGACGAGACGGGACGGGACGGGACGGAACGGGCGGAGGGTTGATCGGAAGTGTTCGTATAACGGTACTGCCAGCGGATATATAGAGTAACGGTAACAGTAACGAACAGAGGAACCCCCAAAATTGATTAATTGGTTTGTGAGCGTCTAATTAAATAAAGCGGTTCGGTGCTCGGTTCTCAATGGGCGAGTGGGTGGTGAATGGGGTCGATGGGTGGATGGGTGGATGGGTCGAGGGGTCGAAGTGTTGGACCCACGTCAGAGTCACCACGTCGAATGGTTGGCGGAATGGAGGGATGGCGGGGAGGAGGGAGGTCATTGCTTTACTTTAAAAGACCGCATTTTTACTTTTTTGTTTTTATTAATGTGACGGCTATTTGTTTCTAGTAAGCAATTACAAAGCAATTTTATAGCAATTACCTTCTTCTAACAGCTAACAGCTAACAGCTAACAGCTTGGGACAGGGGCTTTTTAATGCTGTTTAGGGCAACCGCACCCAACCGCCCCCCCTCGCAGACCAATCAACCAACTGGAGCCAGTTCAAATATGCAACTCACCCCGGACAAGTCAAAAGCAATTTCGGCCCGACTCTGGGACAGATGTGACCATGCCATGTGCTGTGAAATATTTGCGTTTCTCTGCGTTTTACACCGATTTTCGTAATATTACAGATTAGTCACCTACTGTCAGCTATAATTAGCTCTTGGTCTAATGTCCAATGTCCAATTTCCAATGTTTTCTTATCTCTGTCCCAATTCGCAGTCCTTCAGCGGTTAAGGTCAGTTCCCCTGTCATGAGCTAGACAAATGGGCTTTTCTTTTAAATTGAGATTGGATTCTGCCTTAACTCATGCTTCTCCCTGATGGTGACCAGCAACAGAATTCTATTTCTATTGAAACTATAGCTTATATAGTTGGAATTACTTGCATTTTGAATCTAGGATACTGTTTTTATCATAATGCTACCTACAAACCGAGACTTAACACGGTTTTAAATTTTAAAAAATGTTAAACATTTTTAATCTTGACATTAGCTAATAAAAAAGTAATCTAAACTGCAGCTTAGTTGTATAATATATATTTATGTTTTGCTTCTTTCATTTTTTCCTACGAAAGGTAAAGATTTAAAATTCCGAACATATACATATATTCCTATCTAAAAAAAGTAAAAGTAAAAAAAGTAAAAGTAAAAAAGTAAAGTAAAAGATATATTTATTTCTAGATCTAGCTTGCACTTGACTGTAAAAGCTAACAGTAATTACTCCCAGATTATGTTACCGCATTTCCTCTGAAAGCCATTTGCGAAGATAGGTTTTATATTTATGGGTTATAGATTTTTCCCTGAACTGAAATTCATATGGGAATTGCGATGAGTCAAGTTCCAAGATAGGCTTGTAAAAATCAGTTATATAGCAAGTCAGCAAAAATGTTCGGTTTTCTACCTTGGTTAACAAAAAACCTCAATCCGTAATTCTTAATCCCACACAGAATTCAAAAAGTTAGCTTATATAAAAAGTAGCCTTAAATTACAATGGAAGATTTTCTATAAATATTACTTAAGCAATGCTAACAAGTTTCTAAACGATTTGCCAGTCTACAATTTAATACCCTATTTAAATTATTATTTTACCCTGTATAAGAAAACGAGCCCCTCTCCACGTGGAAAACACTTAACAAATGTTTGAGCTGGAATAAAGTTTCGTTTGGTTAATGCATAATGAAATCTGTAAACTAGAAGTTCGGCAAATATTTGGTTTATAAAAATTTCGGGCATTCCTTTGATGTATGTCGAAGACCGCAGTTGACTTGTTAAAAGGGCCAGCGGCTGTTCAAAATGCCCAAGGAAAATGTTCTTCTTCTTCTTGTTCAAAAAGCCAAAAACAAAAAAATGAAATAGAAAAAAACATGTACCGATAATGCGTAAAATTCCATTAAATCGGGTGTAATTAAATGACATTTACTTTAGCCACATTAAAAAGAACATAAATCAGCGACTACTGCAGCCGAAAGAAATATTTGGCTCGCGGCTCGCGGCTCCTGGACCTGAACCTGGACCCGGAGCCGGAGCCGGAGCCGGAGCCGGATCCGGACCTCGGTCCGGTTGCTCGGGGAGGGGGGTTGGGGGGCTGAAGTCCGCTAAAAGTTTCGCCCTCGTTTGCGTACACAAAAGCCAAAACAAATATGGGGTGAATTGCTTTGCCGGCGACTTAAATGGATACAAAAACAACGACAAGCAAGAGGGAGTGGGAGTGGGAGTGGGAGAGGAAGAGGAAGAGGAAGAGGATGGCGACGAGGTGGACGTCAAGGCGGAATCTGTAAAGAAACCTAATTTATTGAAAAATTGTTGCTCGGGGTGAGTCTTCTTGACTTGTTGTCCTTATTGCTCCAGCTCCTGTTCCTCTTGTTGTTGTTGGTGTTGTAGTTGTTGTTGTTGATGTTGTTGCTGTGCCGAAGGCATGCTGTGACCTTTTCTTTGTTTGTGTTCACAGTGTTATAAAGACAACATTCTACTACTTAATGTCCGTCGCACCATTCCCGGTGCCAGTTACCACGAACTTCTCCCCCACCGCCACCCAAAAATAAAAAAAAAATATATATAAAAACTGAAAAAAAAAACAATATTGCATCAAAGAACAAGTTTTGTCCATAGCTTGCGACCAGGCTGGGGAGCTGTCTAAAAGCCACAAAATCTTACATTAACAAAGCAACAACAACAACAACAACAACAAAATGTAAGTGAAAAACAAAATATTACTTTTAAAATGTGTACTTAATGCATTTGCCTACTTTTCACGCTCCTTGATTAGAAAATACTGAGATTCGCTTAGAGGGCCTTAAATTATAGAACTTCTAATAACAAGACGTGGGACAGCAACAAATTTCCTTATAAAGATTTTCATAATAGCCAACTGATAGATATATTAATATAGATTAGCTATATAGATTAAGATATATGTATATATTATCTATTTGGGGTTCCAGTGTTTTAATTTTAAAATATGTAGAATTTTGCAATATTCTAGCCAAATATTAATAGCTAATTGGACTTATATTTGATATTGTTTTCTTTATTAATCGCTTATTAAAAAAATAACTATTTCCGAATGTTATCTTTTATTTTAGGTTGTATTTCGATAAGACACAATTTTCATAGCATACATTTTGGCGCCTATAAAGTGAAAAACTTGTTAATTGGATAAATAAGAATTGGGGCTTGGACTTCAAACTAGTCTATGGATGTAGTATTATCTATATCGTTTATATTTATTAAAAATAATAATATATTGTTGTATGTTGAAAATTATAGTGGTAATGATAATGCTATTGCTAATGCTAAGGCTAATGATAATGATAATAATAATGCTTATGCTAATGCTTCTGCTAATGCTGATGAAAATGATAATGATAATGATAATGATAATGAGAATGATAATAATATTGATAATTATAATGATAATGATAGTCATAATAATATTCTTATAATAAAATAGTCATACAATAAAATTAAAAATACTAATAATAATAATAATAATAATAATCACTTGCAATTTATCCCAATGCCTATTGATAAGCTATTCACACATTAGTCAAAGCGATAGTTGAAATAAATTGGGGTAGACCCAATTTTCAAAGCAAGCTGTAACTGTAAATTTGGGCGCACATATGTCAGATCCTGGCCTGAAAGGGAGTGAGAGGGAAGGACTTACCACTTGCTGCATGCCACGTTCGACTTGCTACTTGCTACTTGCTGGCAGTTAATCGGACTCAATTGCTTCAAAGTAACTTATACACGCTTTTCACGCACAAAACATGCCGAGAGCGTCGCTCATTGGACGAACCCACAACAATATTTGTCTTTGACCCTATTATTTACTAAATTACCTTTTCCTTTTCGCAAGCGCTTACAATGCCCGAAAAGCAAACCCGCCTCCCCTCGAGCAAACACCCCATCCCCCATCCCACATCCCACATCCCACATCTCCCCATTAACCCTGATAAAGCACAATGGTATTGCCATTTCCGGGCCCATTGCCTCCATATGCTCATCGACATTGGCATCGGCATCGGCATCGGCATCGGCAACGGCAACGGAATTCACTGGCTTAAGCATCCGCCAAAGAGTGGGATTCAGTGGAAGGTACGTGTGTAGGTCTATCCACTCGCCAAGGTGCTCGTCAGCAGCATCTGCAGGTGAATTTATTTCTTTTGCTCGGGTTAATCCACTACAAAAACAAGTGAACCGAACTGCCACCAACTTGGACGATAGAGACGGAGCACACACACACACACACATAGACACACACACAGCAGCTGGGAGTCGGGGAGCTCAAGGACCCGAACTTTATTCAGTTTTGTTAGTGCTCTAAGGAAGTGAGCAGCCCCGAGGACTCGAAACGTGTGTGTACAAAGTGATTATCATTTCTTTAAGTGATTTCAACATTACCTTAAGGTATTTCGCCTTAATTGAAAACGTTTTCCTAAATGGCTGCTCCGGCGGTTGTCTTTGTGGTTGAATGCTCCAAACTTTCCTCCAGTATTCTACAGTTCACTGTGATTAACTCTATGAAACGTTCATTGTGCAAATAAACTCGCTGCGTGGGCCCTTTGTTTTAGGCCTGGCCCAAACGGCGGCAAAATAAGGCTTAAGAACTCAAGGACGTTGCACATGAGAAAGAAAACAATTGCCAATTCACTTTAATAGTTAAGTTTGCTTTCTATTATAGAATTATAATTGCAGTCTAAGTCGATTTTCTTTGAAGTCCATCTTTAAAGCAGGTTATTAGCGGTCCATCTATTGGAATATGTGACTCTGTAAAGTAGCTCTAAAATAATATAGCTGTGGGATTATATTTTTCTAGCTCGATAACTATTTTCCTGATTTGATTCGCTACTAATGTGGAATCTTAACTTTCCCCCAGACATATATATGCAAAACTTCAAGTCTTTAGCTCCAAAAGCAAAAGTGTTGACATCGAAGCGAAAAATGCATAAAACCAATATACTCTCAAATAAAAACAGGGTATCACAATATGGTTCAAAAGGCGAATTTTTGTTTCCAACTAATTATTTTGTAATACTCTGTATCATCTAAACGCGTACTTTTTAAGATCAACTATTTATTTGTTGAGGATTTTAAGATATGAATTTCTGACTTGAGGATAAGTTAATTGCTAGCTGAATCGTTTTTAACGTTCTGATCTCAATCTCGCTCCCTCTTACTCTCTCTCCCTTTCTCTATCTATTTTCCCTTCTCTCTCTAACCCTCTATATTTCTCCATGATTGTAAAGGCTAAAGCTTTGTGTCCTCACTGCGACGCCAAAAGTTAAGATTGGTTAAGGTTGCACTTTGTAGGTCGTTGATTGTTCTTAGGTTGTTTTCCCTTTTATGAGAACATAATTATGCAAATATTTATGTGTGTGCAGGTAGATGGTCGCGACCCTCGGCTGCATATTTACGAAGTGGCCATAATTCCTTGACAACGGTTTGCGCTCACATAAAAGTTTATGGGCCAAACGGGGACAAGGTGGACAAGGATGTTTGGGTCTGTGCGTTTTAAACATTAATAGGTGCATAATTTAAAAAAATTCTAGAACAAATGAGGCCGCTATGGACTAACAACGGGTTAATTAATAATGCCCCCAGCTTGAAAGCCTAACCTGTACTTATTTGGGAATCCATTCAACAAATGGCAACTCTTTAAAAGGGTTTGTCTTTAAGTCCCAGGTCTGCCACCCTTTGCTTCTCCTTCTCCTCTCTTCGTTCGGTTTTTTTTTTTCGTTGCTCTCCCGGCTGGCAAACTTTTTTATTTTAATTATTATTACGAGAAGGCCATAGAGCAGCAGCTCCGGATTGTCAGGCTGCTCCAGCTATATCCGAATCTGGGCGGGCAAACTTTCAAGTCCTCGCAATTACTATCTGCTATCCCGAGCGCTGGCTGCTCTTAATGAAGCCCGGTTCCCGGTTTCCAGTTCCCGGTACACGTTCATGCGCCAGGAGCCCGGCCTAGGTCCAAGTCCGGATCCACAACCACCAAAACAACATTCATTCCACCATCACGTGACTCCGAATGTCGTCGGCTCGACTGGCTGCATGGCTGGGTTGGCTTGGTTAGATTTCTGGGTGTCCTGTCCTGTCGTCAGGCTCGAGGTTTTTGTCGTTTTTAATCTCCTGCAAGGGTAGCATCTGGTGGTTGGGGTGGAGGGCAGCTGCTGGCTGGTGTCGGTGTCTGGGGTGCCAAAATGATTGCGAAATTGAATTTTCAATTTTACTCTCTGCTTTTTTTATTTTTATTTTTATTTTTGTGTTTTGTGCGAATAAAAAATGCAAAAGCAACTCCGCTCGACTGTATCCAAAAAATATTTATTGCATATAAACTTTTATTACGATTTGTGTTTATTTGTTCAACCTCTTTCCAATTAGACGTCCAAAAGTCGAGAGCCTCATAAAACAAAACCGAAGCTCTAAGAAGTGCCTGTTGAGCGTTATCTAATGTTCATGATTATTAAAGCGCTTTCTCCATGCGTACTTGAAGTCATTCAAAAGAGTATAAAACAGACTTGTTTTTGGTTTAATGAGAGCTTTGAGTTGAAATATATTCATCTATTGCACTCATAAGGTACAAATAAGACTCTAAATCCATAGGAAGAGGCTATGAGAATTGCATAGAAAGGCGTAAGTGCGAGAATTTCTTGTCTAGCTGTAATTTGTGATCTGTGATCTGAGGTATTCTCCGATTGTTATTGATAGCAAGTTGTTATGTGAATTGCATAGAAAGGTGACACTGAGCGGAAGTCGCAAGCGAGTAGTAATATTTTACTTAGACGAATTTAGGATTACAGTACTTCTGACTGAGACTTCCATAGAAAGGCGACATTGAGTGTGAGTGAGAGAGAATATTTGCTGCTTAACTTGTTCGCTTTCGACTGATAACTCGACTTGCATTAAAGTTATGAAAACCGCATAGAAAGGCGCTAGCGGAAGAAAGCACTAGAATGAGCGAAGCTAGTGAGCAAAAACGGCTCGAATATCTTCTGATTGAGACTCGCTCTGACGATCTCTTAATAAATAACAAAAAGCTCTCAAGTGGGATCAAAAGGAATGACACAGTTGTTAGACCCTCAAGCACAGAGTATAACAAATTAGCGCGCCTTGTCGAACGTCTTGCGATGCTTTAAGTGGGGTGTGGTGCAGTGTGCTTTGTTGCGCCCTTGCGAGTGGGCCAGTGGTTCGATAGGAGAGGGAAAACATCACGCAACAGCAGCAGGAGCAACACCTAAATGATTGATGATTGTCATAGGCGTTGGCAAAGTGTGGTACGGGACTCGAGGGGGGTTGTACTTTTCAATTATTGGTTCAACATGCCATATCGCAAAAGGTTGCGTGATTTGCTTTGTTTCATCCATGTTTGCATTGAATATCACGCCGGGGACAGTCTGTCATTTGTGCACAACATAAGCACCGAAATCCCAATGGCTAAGTGACAGTAAACACGGGCCAGCACACCCGGAAAACCCATAGCCGGGCATCGGCCACCGGGCACCGGGCACCGGGAATCTATAAAGGTACTAGGTACGAGAATCTACTCATGATGATACGCTAAAATCCGAATCATTATCCAATATGCAAGCGTCATAGCACAAGTCACTCTCATTAATTAAACCTGATTCAGTTCTGTTATTCAGTTCAGTTATTACAGATTTAAATATATGCATTTTGTCAACTCATGGACAGCCGGTGCTAATCGAAACGTCTAGCCAAAGAAATCTCTCGGTACTCGCTTGTGGAAACCGGGAGGGGAGCCTCAAATATGAGATATAGGTAAGGTATATACACTAAAATATAATTGAAAGATATTTTTATATATTCGCTATGTAATAAACAAATGAGTATTTGAGTTCTATTTAAGATTGTTTTGTTGCAAAAGCACCTCGTCTTGAGTTTTTATAATCTTAATGATGGAATTCAACAGATATGATTAATAGTATTTAGTGGGTAGGTAACAGAGAAGGTCTTTTCGACATATTAACTTAATCAGTTTCGGCTTGTAGTTTTTGACCATTTTCCAAGAATTTGTTTGACTTAGGATTCAAATTATTTACAAGCTAGTCACAAAGTTCGACTAGAAGATATCTTAGAGTGCATTTCGTGAAACTGTGACGAATGTTCCAGCTAACATATATTTAAACATAGTAACAGAAATATTTTTTCTAATTTAAGACTCTCTCAGACAGACTGACTGATAGAACTAAATCAACTCCGTTGTTTATCTTGATTTAAAATACATATATTTAATAGAATAAGACAAATTTCCCAGCCTATTCCCATATTCATCGTATTCAGGGTATATATATATTTATATATATATATATATTTAATAATAAGGCACTTAGGTACATGTTTGATTTAAATGCTTGTAATAAATTAAAGGAATTGGTGTAAAAGTGAAAATTGCAAATAATTGAAAACATTTATGAGGGAGCTTTAATGCTTATGGAGATTATTCAAGGAAGGAGTCGACCCCGCACAGAAGCCGGATATTAAATTAAATGAGAATGAATTTTAGAAAAATCAGGAACTGTCTAAAACAATCAAACGTACTTGCTTACTTCCGCTTAATTAATTTTAAACCCTAAACTCAGCTGTGCCAACAGACTTTTCCGCTGCGAGCCGAAAATGCCCCTGGGCCATGCGAGGATGTGTGCAGCAGCCGTACCCGTAGCCGGATCTGGAGCCGTAACCGTTACCGTAACCGTAACCGTAGCCGGAGACGAACGACCGAACGTTGAACTTCGGCTGAATGAAAACATTTTCTATATTGTATAAAAAAAAACATCAGTTTTTTGTCACTGTGGCCGAATATTGGCAGCCAGTTACATAACGGTTTAAGCGCTGTGCGACTGTTCGACTGTGTTTACGTAATGGCCCCAACTCCGAGTTCTCATTATGCACAAATTAAAATCTAATTGTAAAGACGGCACCGGCAGAGGAGGCCACAAATCAAGCAAACAAAGAGCAAACTTA
Source organism: Drosophila pseudotalamancana (assembly GCA_037075185.1). NCBI lineage: Eukaryota > Metazoa > Arthropoda > Insecta > Diptera > Drosophilidae > Drosophila > Drosophila pseudotalamancana. The sequence goes on along the minus strand of JBAMCK010000810.1, from coordinate 25,109 downwards.
ACCCCAGGCCAGGGCCACGCACAGCCATTGAACCACCCAACCACCCAACCTCCCAACCAGCCACCAGTTACGGGTAGCTGCTCCCCCTACACCACCCCCACCCCCACCCCCACGCACACACCCACTCAGTAGAGTCGCAAATTGTTGCTTGCACGGACGGAGAATGCCTATACGGACATTCCTTTATGCAAATTAATTTCAATTGATTGCGTTTGAAACACTTTTTATTTTGACATTCCGCCGAGGCAAACACATTATCCATTATCCTTAGATAAACAAGAGCCGAGCTTTGATGTTGTTCATGTGGACATTGTATGCCACAATATTGTTCTTCTTCTTGCCTGCGTGCTTGTTGGCTGGTCGAAAAGGTCAAAGGTTAACTTGTGGGGAGGGGCGATGGTGGTCATGACAAGGACATGCAAATTATCGCCACTTGCATCATTCACTTGTGCATCAGGCAAGAAATAACAGTTATTTTTCTCCATCCACAATAACCTATCCGATGAGGGACTTCTTTTTAATCAAGGAATGGCAAGGAGTGCGAGTACTTAGAAAAGGAAGCATAGAAGAAGAATTCCAAAAGTGAAAGAATTCCTCAATAGGGGAATATTTTTTTGTTATTCATTTTTTCTGGTTCCTTAAAGATAAACGGATACATTCGCAATACGTAAATAAAATCGTTTTAATAATAGATATGCGAGTTGTTAGTCGAGTCGATTCCAAAGTAATGAAACTATATATACATACATATGTATAAGTACCATAATTTGTGAAAGCCAAAAATAGAATTTTTAACTTTTAAAATTCCTAATTAGGAATCAACAAAATATAAACTTTCTAGAACCCATTCGAATTGCAGATATTAAAGTATTGTACAAAAATGTACATAATAGATCATTCTGATGATTATATATAGTGGTCCGATCTGAGAGAATGAGATTTATATACATATAATAAATATTGAAATCACAAAAACTTTACTTTCCAAAACTAAAAGAAAAATTGAAAATATTTAAAATATCCTTTGAAAGACGGCTTTAATTTGTGTATTTGGTCACACTCTTTTGCTATCAAAGACACAAACCCAACGATCAGCATGCGAGCGCCACCTACTGTCGCATTTTGGCAACTGACAAGCGCATAAAGTGAACATTCGCTAAAGCAAATGAAAATTCTAGATTTAATAGAAACTATAATATAGTAATGAATAAAATAAAACTTCGACTATTTGAAAAATTAAGCAATTGTTTAACTAATTTCGCTAATTTTGAAGCTAATTTAAATTTTGGTCCACATTCGAATCTAAATCGATTCGGAATCTGTGCAAATGCGTTGCTCTGGTTCGGAAATTCGTTCGAAAAAAAAACTAACCCCTTTTTTTTTGAATCGCGGAATGATTTGAATATGGGCAAAGCTCAATTGAAAAGGGGGTGTGGCACCGTCCACCCTTCTGCACAAATGAAAAAATATTTATTAATAAAACCATCAAAATTGCTGGGTTGATGGCCTTGTGCAACCCATTTAAGCATTTCCATTCGTCCAAAGGGGTTGTCTGCCTCATTAAGGGTTTTTTTTTTGTTGTTCGTTCCTAATGTAATATGCGCATAATCCTGATGCGGATAAATTTCAAAATGATATAGCATAGCAGCTCTTAAAAGTTAATGCCACATATGGATAATTAAGATGGCTTCAATCGGAGGTAATCGAATACGTTTTCCAATTTATATTTGACTTACTTGTGAGAAACTGAAATAAGGAACTGGATCAAATTTTATATTTTATAGTTCCCGTCATCTTCGAATTGAGAGTTGTGAGAGTTTTTGTAGACTTCTCAATGGATGTGTCCAAAAGTTGTGATAAAAAGTCGATCTAAGCCAAGAATTTGATAACAAGCAAAATTATTGTATTTTAGTAATCAAATTATAATTGCAACTGATTAATTTTCTTGATTGAATACAGAGCATAAGAAGTGTTATTGAAGCCATATAAAAAATATGTGAAAAGTATATATTGCTTACAGCTATCCATATTTGTTGTGTACTTTATATGATTTTCTAGCTCATATACAGAAACTATCCTTAGATTTCCTGATGCTAAAAATAAACCTGCCCAAACAAATATATATATAGAGAGACGGAGCAATAGAAAGAGATAGATATAGAGATAGATGATATGATCCTAGTATTTGGTCTTTGATCGATCCAAAATGCAAAGATAACAGTTACATATATGTATTGTATATTGTATGTATATATTATGATAATAAAAAAAAAACCTTTCCTAACTTGAAGAGAGAGAAAGAGATAGAGATTAGGATTAGGAAAGAGATGCTTAGCTCTATGTTATGTAACTCATATGATCCTCGAAAAGGAGCTTTTCTTAGTTTGCCGATCTCAAAGATAAACTGAGTCGCACATACTGAGCGGAGGGGCAGATCAAGAGAAAGAGATGGCAAGAGGAAGAGAGGGAGAGAGTGCGTTTCGGGCTTCGATCAAAAGTGCTGGCTCATTTTCATTCGATTATTCGAGATTCGAGATTCGAGATTCGAGATTTGGGTGCACGAAATGTATTTCATTATGTTGATTGACGATTTACAATTTGGGAACGAAATTATGATTTATACGGTTTTTCCTTAAGGTACACCTATCGACAATAACCGTTGCAATGAGAGTGTGTGTGCGTGTGTGTGTGTGTGTGCGTGAATGTGTGTGTATGTTGTGGGCATTGAATGCCATTGATTAATCATTCGATGGCGCCGCAACATCGGATGAAAAAATAGCTGGAAAGTGCAACTAGACACGCGTACTTGGAATAAATGCGGCTCAAAGCGAAGCCGCTCGAACCGAAACGCCCAAAGGCAACAGAGAGAGAGGGAGAGAGAGGCAGAGAGAGTGTGGGAGTGAGAGAGAAATGTAAAAACAAAACAGGATGAGAATAAATATAATTAACTGCTTATCGACGGGGTGCGAACAATCCGGCCGATTCATCTTGAGTCCAAATCATGCCAGATCACCCAAAGTACCCCATGGACCATGTCCAACTACGTACAAGTGGGCCAATGTCTGGAATATTGGTTTAGAAGCTGGGCATTCGGATTTGGACAGGTAGGTTGTAGGTGCGATGATTTTGATTGATGATTACCGTATGTTCCAATGCCATTTGGCTGACTAACTGACAAACTGCTCAGCGACAGTTGCTTGATGAACTGCATGTGTGTACATGCATGTGTGTGCGTGTGTGTGTGTGTGTGTGTGTGTGTGTCACTAACTTGGCTAACAGCAAACAGTTAACAACTGACAGGCAGTGAGCAAAAAAAATGATGAGGCGGCATTTACAGTTGCAAGCAGATAAAATTGATAATTGGCTTCGGGAGCAGCGGCAAATTAAAACAGCAGGCCAAAAGGATGCTGTCCACTTGACAGGATCAAGCATATATCACAGAGAGCGAGAGAGAGAGAGAGAGAGGTGTGGGCGTGAAAGAGGGAGCGAGTGTAATTACACACACTGGCATGTGAATAGGATAATTAGCTGTAGCTGTGTGTGTGTGTGTGTGTATGTTTTTTTCTTTTTGGCCTTTGTGCCTTTTGTTGCCGCCTGCTACCGTGGTCCCGGCTCAGCGCGGCTCTGCACGGATCCGGATCGACTTGGCCCGGGCAACAGGCAGGCCCTTGCCAAACGCTGTTCATTTTTGCCATTTCGCTGGCTCAGTATTTAACGCTTTGCAGCATTGTTTTGCCTGCTGCGCGGTTCGCTCTTCCTCTTCACACACACACACACACACACACATACACCGAAATAGTCGCCTTTGTTTTGCAAGGCGCATGGCGCTACGCAGGCAGCAGGATCACAGCCAGGATCAATGCAGATCCTGTGCCATTGTGCGGTCCCTTTGTTCAACCTGCCTTGACCTATTATTTTAATTATTCATTCGCAACACTGTCCCATTGTTGGCCACATTGTGCTCGACTGTTGTGTTTACCTTGATGTTAAGCAGCCGCATCCAAAATCCGGCGTTAGCCTTTCCCAACTCTCGACTCACAGCTCACAGCTCAGAACTCAGAACTCACAACTCACATTTCTTAATTCCCAATTCCCAATTCTCAGCTCTCAGCTCTCATCTCTCAACCGTTTCGAACTCTGATTTCGTTTGGCTAATCCCAGAGTTCTCTGGCATTTTGATGGGATTTGCATTGTGGATTTACGTATTGTTTTATTGTCCTTTCTTCGCTTTATTTATGCTACTTTGCTTTTTCAAAATTATAATTGTCTTAGGCTTAAGTTTCGCCATAGAACAACAAAAAGATACAAATTTCAATAGCAAAAGATACATTTTTTCTAATTTTATTTGCAGTCAAATTATATCAAATAAACATTTAAATGAATTTCATTTGATATATATTATATATATACCATACTTTATATATATACACACTATGTACTCGATTTAATGTGCTTGTCCAGATTTGTGGCGGCGCTTGAAAATGATGACGCAACTCGATGGCGTTATAATTAAGGTACACTTCAATGGCAACTGGGGGTGGGGGAGCGGTAAACCGAAGATGACGATGAGTGCCACCTGGCAGGCATTAGGTAAAAAGAGGAGAAGAGAGAAAAAAAAGAGCCATAGACTAAAAAACACAAAAGGCCAGAATGGTCGAATGGTCGAATGGTCGAATGGCCCGTTCTCCAATTAATCAAGTCGAAAACCAACGACAAAACCCGCGACAAAAGAGTTGAAAACCAAAAGAAAGAGTTGGTCATGATCATCAGCTGGGCTCCAGAAGGCGCTATAAAGAAACGATATGAGAAGAATGACATCTTATTATACTCTAGCTGAATGCTAGGGTATATCCACTGCAAAAAATACACTGTTCAAAGAAATTAATATTTTAAATACGATATTATTTTATCTCCTTAGATTTGATATTATTTTGTAAGTGTGCAAGACAGGGTATACTTGCATCTATAGTTGTTCGGTTATATAAGGTATATCCGCTGCAAAATATACTCTGTTTGACAAAATGAAGATATTATTTGTTATCTTGTATGTATGTTATTTGTATATTTAGTCAATGTGTCGGCAAGGTAGGGTATAAATGTGTCTACAGCTGGTCTGCTGCTCTAGATCGTGTGTATCTCTGAAGCTGTCATTATCATTGCGATCATCAGCTTGGCAGGGAGTGAAGCTCACGATCCGACTGGTAACTAATGTGGACAATAAAAGTCCACAAGTCTGTGGAACTCGTGTCAGTCTTTTGCCATAATTGGTTTAGAGCACGTACCCAAATATGTATGGCTATAAGTATATATGTATATATGCATGTGTGTGTGTGTGTGTGTGTGTGTGTGTGTGTGTGTGTGTGTGTGTGTGTGTGTGTGTGTGTGTGTGTCTGTCTGTCTGTCTGGCATCGGAAGATGCCAAGTAGAGCCAGACCACGTCGAAGACCGCTAATTGCAGGTTTGGTCCGAATCAGAGCGGTCGCTATAAAAGATTTTTAGCCTGCTGACACGGAATGTCATTAAATTGGAGACCTTTCCGAATCGTCGCCGTGTTGATGATCCACACGGCAATTGCAATCCGACCATTTTGTTGCCCCAGCTTCGTTTTTCACTTTTGTCATTTGTCCAAACGATTTGTGGCTAAGAAAGTTCATTCCAGTTAATGCAGACAATCGACTTCCTCTCCATGGCTCTAATTGAAGCGTGTCACCAATCATGCAATTCCTTCTCCAAGCCAACGAGTTACAAATACAAATACTAAATACAATTGTATATTGGATATGATTTTCATATAGCTGTTGGTTAGTGCGTGTCCATCTATTGGCAATAACTATAAGCCGGGACTAACATAATTTTTGTTCTTAATGTTACATTAGAAAAGTTTCACAGTTGAATAGAAATAGTTAAATATAAAATTAGCATACTACTATAGTAATTGCATTAAAGAGACCGACTGGCGAGTTAAAACAAACGAGTTAATACGAACGAGTGGCAGCAAATTTGTTTAAAATTTCCATTTGGTATTCTTGCTTTTTCACTGGTTACTTTTTCACTCTTCGAGCGAGTTAAAAGAAACGAGTTAAAGCTAACGAGTAATAAGAAGCGAGTAGGTTCGAGTATATTAAGCAGGAAATAAGTTTCAGAAGGTTGTTAATACAGACTCCATCGTTTGCCAGACTTAATTAAATTGAACGAGTTGAAAGTGACGAGTAGGAAGGGGCGAGTAAGTGCAAGAATATTGAGTGCAAATAAATTCAAGCAAGTAAAGCTAAACGGGTAGAGCCAACGAGTTATAAGAAGCGAGTAAGGATATGAACGAGTAAAATAAGAAAAGTTGGGAGTATGTTTATTTACTACAGCAGCGTTATTTATTCTATACTCAAACGAGTAACGCTCCACTCGTTAAAACTAACGAGTAATGAGGAGCGAGTGGATTCGAGCGAGTTAAATAAATAAGTAATAAAAGTTTGTAAGTTTTGCTGAAGTAATCTTCTTTCAAGAAAAAACTAGCGAGTAAAAATGAAAGCCAGTTCAATAAGATTTTGCTTGCAGAAGTTCTTTAATTAATAGAACATACATAATTTCCATATCTTTTAAAATTGAACTCAATCGAGTAAAGCTAGTTAAAACACACGAGTTATATAAAGCAAGCAAGGTAGAGCGATTTGAATAAGATAAAGATTGGGCGTTTGTTTAATCACAACAGCTGCTTTATTCGTTCTTTGTTCAGACGAGTAAAGCAGCAGCACGGGTAAAAGCTGAGTAGTAAGTAGGATCGACTTAAATGGTGATTAACTTACTGAACTGCCTTAATTAAAGAGCCACTAAGGCTGGTTCTAAGCAGCGAGCAGTAACTCCATCTCGCTTATTATTTAGCAAGCGTTAAGCCCATGCAGCGGAGCATGGTCGAGGGAACGTCCTGGTTTGAGTGGAAGCATTCATGGCACCCACTCCAGATGCAGCAAAAGTCCATAAAAGAAGCCGACAAAATTGCATCTGAAAGGTAAAAGCATGCAAATATTTGCCAACTCTGCAAATCATACACATAATTGGAATTCATGTATATATATTTATATATATATATATATGTATATACATATATGCGTGTGTGTGTGTGTGTGTGTATACTCTCTATGAAGGATGTGCATACGTATTTGCTGGCCATTGTGCTGACCGACTGTTGTGCATTGAGTTAAAAAATAAAAAAAAAATAAAAATGGAAAAAAAAAACAATAGCATTGGCCACGTCCTGGAGAACGGGCCCACACACTTTTCTTTTATTCATGGAGAACTGACTGGCGGCCTTCGTGGCTCTCGTCCTTTATGCCACACGACCAAACATTTTCTATATGAGTATTTAATTAATCCGCAGTTGACTCACCAATGAACGCTAAGGGTGCCTTCACCCTCCCCGCCCCGCAGCCCACAGACCGGCCTTTCACATCCTGCAGGATGTGCCATCAGCTTGCAATGCCCGAGTGTGACTGTGAGTGTGGGTGTGAGTGTGAGTGTGGGTGTGAGTGTGAGTGTGAGTCCCAGTTAGAGTCTAAGGAACGTATGCAAAATGAATGCAACGCATTTAACTTTCAAGTTATTCTCATTCTCATTCTCATTCTCTCCCCCTTCGGATAGCATTCCATCTAGCTACGATGCTATTTACTTGTCTTTAATTCCTTCAGCAATATTTATTAGTATAGTTTTATCTAGTATAAAGATATTTATCATAATTTGGCATATAGTTAAATATGACAAGTATTATTCCAAGCTGGAACTGTAGCCAGAAGTCGCATTTAAGAAAGGTTTACCTTTAGTAATCCATTGCAATCCAATAATTATATTTTAACTGTCTTAAAATATTTATTTTATTCAAATTAATTGTCGTATATATATATTTTACTTTCTTTTTATATTTAGCAATGCTCACAGTTCCATTAACTTATCTAAATTTTTAAATTCCTGCTTGACAAAGAAGAAGAAGAATGACAAAGATAAGTATTACTGAAAATCAAATATTTTTATTATTATAATTTCAAAAGGCAAGGCAAGTAAATATGCTTGAGATACTTTTAATTTAAATGTGTGTAGAAAGCGACAAGCCTTGAACTGTAATTCGCAACTAGTTGAAGCAAACAGAGTAATAGAAACAACTAATAAAAGAAGTATATATATATATATATATATATATATATATATATATAAATGCCTATAATATTAAGGACTGCCACTTAAGTCCATCTTACTATCTGAACGTAGTCCAATTTAAAGGCTCGAACGGGATCTGAAGAGTTCAATTGCGGGGGTGTGACCATTGTGGGCGTAACTGCCAGCAAGCAGCTGTACGCAGCGGAGAATTGTAATTCCCATTCACATCCAGTCACGATTATACTTTAACAGCCAGAAAACAAACCAATTTAGTATCGCTTTCAATGGAGGCTTCCGTGATAAAAGAACATTCTTTCTATTGACCGTTAACAGCACGCACATTAACACTCGCTCACAATTACACACACACACACACACACACATGCATACCTATATAGATATATATATATATATGTATATGGATAAATACCAGCTGTTATCTCTATTTTAAAGGCAAGTGTGACAGTTACAAAACGCAACTGCTGCGCTTCTCAGCGATTCTCAAAGCAAACGAAACTGTATGTGTGTGTTCATGTACATGTGTATGTGTGAGCTAGATTGAGAAATGCTGCGGTAAAAATTCAATCCTGACCTGAATCTCATTTTTTTCTTTTGTAGGTTTCTTGCGTCAAAAACCCTTTGAACGCGATCCGTCCGGGTGGGTAATTTTCATTGGTTGCTAGGCGCACAATAGGCCTATATGTGCACACACACACACATACAGATTATTAGAATGACATAATGGCATGGGGTTAAATTACATTTGCAGCCCTTGCGGCCATTGCAATTGGAACTGGTTCTTGAACGGGCTCTTGAACCTTAAATAGAAATTGCACTTTCAATCAGTGTTCCGTCTGGCTGTGTGTGTGTGTATGTGTGCATGTGTGTGTGGTTGATTGGTTCGTTGTTTATTACTATATGCAAGCGACAATTGATGAATCGACTTTGCCTCCGGTTTCAATAGACGCGGAGACAATGCAACAGTGTTTGCCCTTTGTTGCAGGTGCGCATCCGCAAACAAAGCAAAAAGCTCCACTCTGTGTTTGTGTGTGTGTGTGTTTGTGTGAGCGAGTGTGTGGGTGTGTGTGGCTGTGTGTGTTTCCTTGTTGTTATCAAAGCGGGGACAACTGGACGCCCTTTGCTGCGGCTCCCCCTCAGGATTCGGTCGCCCAGTCATTTAGTCAGTTAACTGTTTTGCGGTACCGTTACTTTTGTTGCTTTTATTGTTGTTGTTGCTGGCAGATTGTATGGCGATTGTTTTCAAAAATGAAATAAAGATGGTGTCGACGATATCCGACGAATGGTGACGGAAGTGACGCTGAGGCCGAGGCCGAGGCTGAGGCCAACGGCAATTCCCGACTTCAATTCCGACTCCAACTCCAACTCCAACTCCAACTCCAGTTCCAACTCCGACTCCAACTCCAGCGGCAGACCGAACTTCAGCTCCGGTTGCGGCCAACAAAAGCCGTAAAAATTGCGGATTACAATCGCGGATTTCCATCGCACAATTGTTTATTATTGCCGCTTCCTCTTGCGCCGCTTCTCTGATTTGCTTTACTTTTATTTTGTTTTTGTGTGTTTTTTTTTTATTTTATTTTATTTTTTTTTAGTTGCTGCCCTGTTGGGGCACTTAGAAACCCCGCCCACCGACACCGGCCCGCAGGCTTCGCCCCCAGCGGCAGAACTCGGCGACGGATGCGACGACGTTTCATTTCTTACTCCATTTTTATTCCCGCTTTGTTTTGTTTTGTGTGTTCGCTGTTGCTGCTTTTTATTTCGAGAAGAAAAAAGAAAAACATTCGCTTTTGCTTGTCCTTATTATTGTGTGTGTGTGTGTGTGTGCGTGTGCTCCCCCCTTCCCCTACTCTCTTTGCCCTTCAATTGTCGCTCTCACTCCCGCGGCTTCTCCCACTCCAAATGCCACTTTACTGCCAACTCTCTCTCTCTCTCTCTCTCTATCTTTCTCTTTGTGTTTGTTTGGCTTTTTTTTCCTTCTTTTTCTCCTACCACCAAATTCTCAAATTTGCTAATTTGTGAACTTTTGTGTTCGCATTACAATTCGTTCTCCTTCTATTCTGCATCTTCTTCTGCTTCTTCTTTTTCTTCAGTTCAGTTCAGCTCAGCTCAGCTCAGCTTAGTTCAGTTCAATTTTGTTCCCAGTAGTTCAATTCAGTTCAGTTCTGTTGTTTTCTCTGTAGTTCCCTTTAGTTCACTTCTCTGTATTTTAGTTCAGTTTAGTTCTCTATAGTTAAGTTCGCTTCTATTCTCAGTAGTTCAGTTCACTTGTGCTTAGTTCCGTTCAGTTCTCTTCTATTTTATTTTTAGTAGTTCACTTTAGTTTTGTTCAGTTCAGTTCCCTACTCTCTATGGTACAGCTCTCTGTTTTTCAGTTCAGTTCAGTTCAGCTCATTTCTATTCGAAGTTCAGCTTAGTTTTCTTTTATGGTTAGTAGTTCTTTACAGTTCAGTTCTTTGTGGCTAAGTTCAATTCTTTTCAGTTCACATCAGTGCTCTTTTATTAGTAGTTCATTTCAGTTCAGTTCTCAGTAGTTCAATTCAGTTCAGTTCTCTTCCATTCTTAGTAGTTCATTTCAGATCAGTTGTGTGTAGCTCAGTTCAATTCTCTTCAGTTCAGTTCAGTTCTCTTCTAATAGTAGTTCATTTCAGTTCTCTGTGGTTCAGTTCAATTCTCTTCAGTTTAGTTCAGTTCAGTTCTGTTTTATTAGTAGTTCATTTCAGTTCAGTTCTCAGTAGTTCAATTCCGTTCAGTTCTCTTACATTCTTAGTAGTTCATGTTAGATCAGTTTTCTGTAGCTCAGTTCAGTTCACTTCTGTTCTCTGTGGTTCAGTTCAATTCTCTTCAGTTAAGTTCAGTTTTCTTCTAAGAGTAGTTCATTTCAGTTCAGTTCTCAGTAGTTCAATTCAGTTCTGTTCTCTTCTTATAGTAGTTCATTTCAGTTCAATTCACTGTAGTTCAGTTCGGTTCAGTTCTCAGTAGTTCAGTTCATTCCGTTCCGTTCCGCTTTGGCTGGCATTTTGCTGCTGGGCAATTCGGGAATTCAGGCAGACGCGTCCTTTGCGTGCGTCGCAGATCCTTCGGCCTTTTTTTTGCTTTTTTTTTATTTATTTATTTGTATTTTTTTTTCTTTCTTTTTGTGTTGTGCTGCGTGGCGTCCCTTGACTACATTAAGCTGCTCAATTTTGTTGTTGTTTGGGACAAGAGCGGGCGAGGGGGGAGGAGAGGTGGGGTTGGGGTTGGGGTTGGGGGCCGCCTCTCGCCGCTCGCCGCTCGCCGCTTGCCGCAATTCAATTTAAGACGATAACATCTTAATTTGTATTAATAAATACTTGGGCCGTCGTCGTTTTCACAGCTACCTTGTCAGCATAATTCCGTTAATCATTGATATCGTATCCTTGAGCACTTGGCTGCCTCTCATTTAATCAATTACTCAATATGCGAACAGTCTCTGCTGAAAGTAAACGTGAACGTAAATAAGCACTCGTTTCTATGCGAGCTCAATTTTAATCACTGTAATCGGGCTTAAATTGATATGTGTACATGTGTGTTTGTGTGTGTGTGTGTGTGTGTATTATATGTGTGAGTGATGTGTATGTATGTATGTGTGATGTGTGAGTGTGTGAGTGTGTGTTCGAAGGCCGTCAGACAATGGGAAACTTGAATTTGAAAAGCTGTTGGTGTGAAAAAGAAAGTATGATCTTGAAAATCGCATAGAAAGGCGATTCGTATTGACGAGACGCCGGAAGTGAGCAATAAAACGGAATGTCTATTCATTTGTATTACAGACCACATATTATTTGCTTTTTGATTGAAGCAAAGCTTTGTTTTGATTGCAGTATTGAATACAAATTGAGTTTAAGGCTGTGAGAATTGCATGGAAAGGCAACATTTATGCGGCAGTAATGAAGGGGGTAAGTGGAAGAGACAAAGCGCGGGGCTTAACAGTGAGAAAGAGAGAGAGAGTGAGAGAGAAAGAGAGAGAGAGAGAGAGAAAGAGAGAGAGAAAGAGAGAGAGAGAGAGAGAGAGGCAGTGGGTTTAGACTGATACAGTAAAATATGAAGGAGGTAATAATCTAAAATAGAGAGAAGAGTCTGTAAGAGACTGTAATTGTATTCAATGGGAATATTTATGGGGCATAGACAAGAAGTGAGAGAGAGAGAGAGAGAGAAAGAGTTAAGGGCTTAAGAGTGAATTAGAGAGAGCGAGTGGGTTTAGAGTGCTTAATTAATAATTAATAAATTTGAAATAGAAAAGAAAGTTTCCTTCCCCAAAGAAGTAAAAAATAAAACAGTTCCCCCTTTAATTAGCTTTAAGAGCAATCTAAATTTTGAAAGTTAAATTTTATTTTTGCCATCAAAATAGTTGCTAGAAACTGCAGTTGAAATACCTGAATACTTGAATCCATCCCATTAGCAATTAGCAAATTCTTGACCAAAATTTGTCAAGGGACAACACAAAATATGATACCAAAGTCCAAATTCGAAGAGTTGTCCTGGTTGCAGTTAATTGCGTTGCTGCAGCAACAGGAAGTGGAGTCGGAACTGAAATTGATTCCGGGAATGGGAGCTGGAATATGACTTCGAAGAGGAGCAGAGGCTGGCATCAGGAACTGCCAAATTGAGATGAAAAAGCAGGGTAGCAGAAGTGCGCATTAATTAAAATGTGAAACCTAATAAATTTAAATTACAACTTTCAATAAAAAGTTTTTAACGCCCGCCTTTTCAACGTCTCGGTCCATGGCCAAAAACTCAGCCACTGTCTCAGCGCCAGCCTCCTGCTCGACAGATGCTCAAATGCAACCTCTGCGAGGATGAGGCGGAGATGGAGATGGCGGTGGTGATAGAGGTGGTGATGGAGGTGGGGGCGGGGCTGGGTTGGAGGCGGCCAAAAACTTTTATGCGCTGAAATTATTTAATGAGCATGAAAATTGCGGCGCAGCCAAAAAAAAAACGAGAAACGAAAACACAACAAAAAAAATAATAATAATAATAATAATAAAAAAAAAGCAAGAGCGAACTGAACCAGTTCAACCCCAAGGAAAAGGGCTAAATAAAAGCATAGCGCGACAAATAGATAACCTCAGGTAAAAATTAATAAACATCCGGAGTTTCCCCTCTAGCCCACAATTGCAGCAGAGTGGGGGAAACAACAACAGCAACAGCAACAGCAACAACAAAGAAGAGAGAAAGAAGAGGAGAAGCCGAGCTGCTGACAAAGTTCTCTAGAACAACAATTGCGGTGCTTCGGTTGTTTTTCTTGTAATCAAAAGCGTTTTCATTGTTTAACAATTAAATTGCTGGAAAAGGCATCATTAGCAGGCAGTCAGAAGTCGCGAGTCCTGCCCAAGGAGCAGTGCCAAATCCTGGCGGAGTGTTCACTTGAATGCCGTAAGAATCGCCGTGAACGCTGCAATTGGAGATTGGAGAGAACAAAGCGAAAACTACGCAGGCAAAGTAAATGAAAACAAGGCTCGAATACCCCACGGTAATGGGTCGCCCATTAATGAAACGGAACAAGCGCCGGTCTAGGCACTGGATGATGCCAGGACGATGCCGAATGGGAAGGGGCAGGGGAAGGTGGTGGAGGGGGGGGGGGGGGGGTGTGTGTGTGTGGGGTGGAGCAGAGCATACCGCCGTAAAGTAGAACCAGAGCAAAGTTCACTTTCAGGCAGACAAACACAATGCCAGACTTTGCCAGACAACGCAGACAAGGCGTCTAAGGCAGGCGTCCGGGAGCTGGGGCAGGGCTTCGGGGTATACGCATTACGGGGAATCAATTTCGAAGGTGGAGAAATTATGAGCAGCAGCAGCCGCAGCAGCAGCAGCAGCAGCAGCTTCAATTTGGCCGACCTTCTGGCTAAACTTTTGTGCAAACAGTTGTTTAAATATCCAGCAAACACGAAAGGGTTAAATTCATAATATGGCCAAATTAGATACAGCGGGCGGCACGGTCATAGAATAACATAATAGAACATCCCCCCAGCCCCAATTGTCCTTGCGTCCTTGCGTCCTTGTTGCTCGACTGTGCTCCTCGTTGTCCTCGTTGTCCTCGGTTGTCCTCGCTTGTCTCCTTCCATTCGCTAATGAATTCCCAGAAGGAAATTTTCATGAATTCGCTTACAAATTTTAATACTTTTTCTTGTCGTTCTCTCCCACTCCCACTCTCCACTCTCTTTCTGTCTCTCTCTCTCACTATCTCGTAGATGCTTTCTCTTTTTATCCTCTTACAGTCAACTGCATCTCCTTCCATATAGAAAAGCTTTAGCTATGTCCTCCTGCAATTTCCTTCGCCTTTCATCGAGCGGCGAAAACTTGTTTTTTCTCTTTAGGTCTGGTCAAAACAGTTGCTTCTGACTAACAGATAATGCTGCCTGACTTTGGACTCGGCCATTGAATAATTCTAGTAGAGTAACAAAATCTAAAATGAGAATTTTTCTCAGTTGAGTATTTTGTTAAGGTCTGAATGAAAAGCAAAGCTGAATCAAACGTTGCCAAATTTCACCTTTGTTAAAGACTCAAGAGAAATGAAGGTTGAAAAATTATTTGCTTCAACTTATCTTTTAAGCTCATCTATTTTCATCTGGAGTTATAGATAATTCTTTCTTATTTAATTGGATAGTCCGTTAAGCTAGGGTTAAGCTAGGGTCATAGTCAATAATCAAACCTGAATTTTTGGTAATAAATCGAATCGTTGGGGTATAGTTTATAACTTTAGGACTAGAATTTTACCATATATCGATCATTATTTTATTAGAAATTAGAAATCTAACAGATAAAGCCAAAAAAATGAATTCATTTTCTGCTTCTTTTCCTACTTACCAATTAATTTGCTTCTCGAATCATTTCCCATGCCAACTCTCCTGTATATAGATATATATATATATATGTATTATATAATATGATGAGTCTGACAAAGGGGAATGTCGAATTTCATTTTTCGCTGTGGGATAATCAAATGTAAAACTCCATTTTATATGCAGCCAGAACGATAATGACAACCGATTTTAATCCCTTAAAGTGGACGTGATTTTATTTACCCAGTGCTCGTGCACACACACACGCACACGCACGCACACTCACACACACATTGAGAGCTATGTAAAGCTGGGAGTTGACGACCACACATCAAGTAATAATTATGCATTATTTGGGGTAGGTTTTTCGACATACTTCGCCGAGAGTCGGGGCGTATAATAATTGCCCATAGGTCGGCACAACTATTAAGGACATTAGAGGTTGCACCCTCACATCCTACGCAACTCTATACTTACATATATGTAAAACTCTCTGTGTGTGTGTGTGTGTCTTGATAGATGCGACTCTTACATTAAATGTAGTCACAAAACAATCTGATGGAAGATCGTACAGCTTCCAGCTCTCATATTTATAATGATGGAACAACCCCATTTTCATTCCCATTGTGCCCGAACAACGTGTTGCTGTTGTTGTTGTTGTTGCTGTTGCTGTTGGTGCTGTCTATGCTACTATCAAGGGATTATTTGTGTGGTTTACAGTTTTTAATTATGCACCGCGACATGGATGCGGAGCAGATGAGTGCCACAAGATGATGAAGAACAACATTTTTAGGGGTGAACTCGAGTGGTGGCGCACACAAATGGAATGGAATGGAACGGAATGGAATGCATCGTTCATCCACAGTACAGTATTCGCATGCACATATCTCAGCGTGTATACACACACACACACACACATACATATGTATTCATGTGTGTGTGCCTACAAAATGAAGGACGTTTAAATAGAAATGTTGAAATCTCGCCGTTGGTTCCTAGCTTCAAACCTTTGACATTACTAAAGAGAAAATAAAAAATATAACCAAAAAACTAAAAATATGAAAACTATAAAATAAAAATAAAAAAAATAAAAAAGTATATGCATAAATAGCATTTGACTGAAGCGCAGCACTTGACTTGAGAGCCGAATAGGCGGAGCCGTAAACGAAAGCGGAATCAGAATTTGAATTGGAGTCGGAGTCGGAGTCGGAATCGAAGTCCAAGTGCCTGTCGGATGTACGTTTTTGAGAAGCTTATAGAAGGGTTGCATACGACAGAACTCTCCATCAAACTAAGCAGCGGCCCTTTCACTCGCCGCTTGCAGCTGCAAAACTTATCAAGCTGACAGATAAATGGAACCATTTTCGAATCGAGGGTATTCGATTTCAGCCACAGATGTGCATCTAACTGTAATATTTCAGACATAGATGATATACACACAATACTTATATATTACGCATGTTATATACAATGTGTAATATGTATGAGATATTAGAATATACGAATGTGCATAATATGCATATAAAATATGCGAGATATAGATGTTATAAAATAATACAAATATACTAATTTATGTGACTAATTTTTTGTGTATTCCTTTTAAAGACTAGAACATAAAATACAGTTAGGTAGGCTTCTACATATTGACATATATAATATATAGAGATATATCAAATTAAGTATAATATAACAGGATATATCAGGGTATATGTACACCTACAGAAGAGTAAGATAAGAGGAAGAAGAGAGTATGCATTACGTAATTAGTTCGTACACATTTTTTAAAGATTTTTAATTTAAGTGACATATTGAAATATTTTTTTTTTTAAATTTAACGATTGTTCTCACAGTCTATAATAAAGTATCTATTTATGAAATTAGGATAAGAAAAAATCGAAATATCTTCATTAACCTAGGGGAAGCTCGCTTTAATTATTTTTGGTACTGTATATGAGTATAACACAATCTATTTGAATGCCTTAAGCAATATAAATAAATATATTATGTAATATATTATGAGTTTGAGAGATATAAGCTAAAATATATATTTCAGACATATATCTTTATCTTTATAGAGTGAATGATTATTTTGTTATAGCTAGAAATGTTATTCAATGCGGATGGTGTAAAATCTATATATAGATTTTACATACTCTAGATGTAATACTCTAGATGTATATATAGAAAAAGTATCTAGATAGTTATCTGTATAGAAAAAGTCTCTAGCAAGTTGGATAGTTCATTCTCAAGTCTTTGCTTGAATTTTAGCTTATTTATCAATAATTTAAGACTATTTTTAACCTTACTTTGCGGGGCTTTTTATCTAGCGATATGCTGTACCGTTCTATATATAGCTTAACTTTCATTTACAATTGGCTGCTCCACTTTCGAAGAGCATTGACCCGTCTGCTATTCTTTATTTTTTTTTTTTTGGCTCTTGCATAACAATCGAAACAAATAAAACTTTAACAAATTTGTAAATAGAAAAGTTGGGAAAGAGTTGCACTGGAATGTTCTATGAACAAAAACAGGAAGAAGCAGAAGAGGAAGGCAGCCAAAACTGAATACGTTTATTAATAATATTCGGAATGGAATGAATGGGGTTCGGGTGTGGTCGCAGGCCGCAGGGTTTGGATGCGCGAAACCCAAGATGGAGATCGAAAGTCGATATTGTTCAAGGATTATCCAATGGTAACAATGCGCAATTACGCCATAATTACAACTGACAGGCACATAACAACAACAACAACAACAACAATGGGTAGCAACAACAACAATGATCAACAACATTTGTCTGCGTTTTTCGTAGGGTCTTTGGATTATGTAGTGCGCCTTTCTCTATTTCTCCATTGGGTTCGAATCTCGGTCTCGATTATGATTGCATATTTCTGCAGATGTTCCATAAAGATTGAGTCATCCATTTCCGCTATCAGACAATAGATATGCGCGTCTATCTACCCGCACCAGTTCCAGGGATTAGCCCAAACAAAAACTATGTTTGATAAATATAATTATTTGTAGGGTATTCGGCCACCCACATCTTTTGTCTAACAAATTGCTTTTATATTATTTTGTAATTGAAAACTTTCAGAGTTAGTACAATAAATATTTTAATTAAGGGCTTACAAGACTCGATTACGCATTACAGGGTATATTGGTTTGTGTACGTAAGTGTTTATGAATCAATGCAGCAATGCAGTTTCATTGTTTCAACGGCTACCCCGTTGTCAGTTATTTCTATAACAGGGTATACATGTGTAGTACTAGACCTAACAGAATATCAAATAATTAACTAATCAAATCGAATTTATATTTAAGCTTTTCATTGAAAAGCAATTAAGCAAGTGCTTCTCTAGTATACCCTGTTACAAGTTAGTCTTACAGGGTATACGAAATAAATATTAAATAAAATCGAATGCATTTTGAATCTTTTCATTAAAAAATTAAACTAAATAACTGCTGCTCTAGTATAGCCTATAGTAAGTTACTTTTACAGGGTATGTATGTATTATCAGCTTAAGCCTTAATCGAATATCCAATAAAGTCGGATGCATAGTATATCTTTTCATTAAATGGCAACTAAACAACCGTTACTCTGGTATACCCTGTTGCATGTCACTTGTACAGGGTATACATATGTACTATCTTCTTAAGCTTTAACTGAATTTTAAATAAAATCTATTAATTACTGTCGCTCTGGTATACCCGCTTGTAAGTTACGTGTACAGGGTATATTAAATAAATACTGAATAAAATCGAATACAGAGTGAATCTTCTCATCAAATAGCAACTAAACAAACATACCCGATTGTAAGTTACTTTTACAGGGTATCACTATGCATATCAAATAAATTCAAACGCATATCTAAGCTTGACATTGAAAGATTTGAGTTTCAGGATGTGCCCAAAAAGAACCGAGCGAAAAGACCTGCGAAGGTCCTTTGTGTGTTTATGCCGCTGATGATCGCTTCATAAATTAATAAACACACACATGCACACATACACACATACACTCACGCATATGAATTGATGTAGATATATGTGTGTACAGTGATACTGTTAAGTACCTGTACAATGCAGCGCATTATCGAGATCCTGTTTACTTTGTGCGAAGCGACGTTTTATTGTCCTTCGTCCTTTGGGTGCTTTGCGCTCGTGCTCGCGTTTTTATTGAGCTTCTGCCTTGACAGACTTGAGCAGTAGAAAACCCAGACACGGTCCCAGTGGCAGCCCTGAACCCAGACCCGGGACTCGTGCTGCATCCGCTTGCGGTCCTTATTTTAGAGAGCTGGCAAATTTTTTTATGGGTCGGCCATTATGAAATTTGTGACGACATGTTTGAAAACCCTTTTTCGAGCAAGCAAACATTTTATCACCCGGCTAGCGAAGTTCTCATGAAGCATTGTAACCCTTTCACTTAATTATTGGGCACATTATGTTCCATATTCATGACAGTCCGGAGAGGGGCGACAGACACAACAATGGAAACTACCTTAGTGTGTGTCTGTATGTGTGTGTGTGTGTGTGTATGTGCAGCTACCTGGCAGCGCGAATTGTGCAATAGCCGAACTCTTGCCAAGTGCTGCCACGCCTCAACCTCAACCTCAACCTCAGCCTCAGCCTCAGCCTCGCAGTCGCAGATTTCACGCATTCATTGAGAAAATGTTGAAGGGCGCCGAGCGATAATTGCACCACCAAACCCAGTAGAGAGTGTGTGTGTGTGTGTGTGTGTGTGTGTGTGTCAGTATGTGTGCGCCCATTACCCATTAGATTGCCCATAACCAAGGCCCAACCCGTGCCCAGCGACCAATGCAGCCGGGGCTTCCATTTTGGCCTTTGAGCCGCTGCTTAATTCGCATATTTGGCAGCCGGGCGCCCAGCAACAGCCGTGTAAACAAATCTCTTCCATTTTGGAATACGGCCGTAGTCAGAGCCGTAGCCACAGCTTGAACCCGTGCTCAGATAAACTATCTATATCTATATCTATATCTATATCTATATCTATATCTATATCTATATCTATATCTATATCTATATCTATATCTATATCTATATCTATATCTATATCTATATCTATATCTATATCTATATCTATATCTATATCTATATCTATATCTATATCTATATCTATATCTACATCTATATCTATATCTATATCTATATCTATATCTATATCTATATCTATATCTATATCTATATCTATATCTATATCTATATCTATATCTATATCTATATCTATATCTATATTGGGAATAGTTTTGGCTTTGGGCTTGCCTTGGGGCCAAGTGCTGGAGAAATTATGATTTTTGTGATATAATTAAATTGGACAAATAAACAAATATCGACGAAATGCCGCGCTCCTTCGTGGGCAGGCCAGAGGGGGCGTGGCCAGGTAAGGAACAACTGCGACTGTTCGGAAAATGTAATTAAATGTGAGATGTTGTGACGCCTTTGTCTGGGGCTAAGGCAGAGATTTCCCATGGTCGACAAAGACTGGGCCTAGACGAGGGCTCGGGGCGAGGGCGGATACCGTCCAGGGCAGGCTCTCTCTCTCCTTCTCTCTCGATATCTCTCTCTGTATGGGTATAAAGAATCAGACGTAATCGACGCGGAGCTGGAGCGATTATTAATGGATTTTTAATATCATTTGTGTCGGCGTAAATTGTATTTTTTTCTTTTTGTTGTTTTTGAAAATCTGAAACGATTTATTGACACGAAGTCAAGTACAATCGACAAGTCGAGCTCGAACTCGAATTCGAATTCCGAGTCCCCAATCCGAAACCAAATCGTTATAGAAGTCGGGCACACTCAAAAATCTGGTCATGCTGTTACGATTGCGATTACCAGTGCGAGTGTTTTTGTATCTGTATCTGTATCTGTATCTATAGCTGTATTTCTATCTGTATCTGTATCTGTATCTGTGCGTGGACACCACAGGGCCTCGCCGGCCTCTTTCTCACTTGACGCTGGACGCTGGGCCAAGTGTGAAAAATGATTGATCGATTTCGATTTCGATTTCGATTCGTGCAGCACTCACAAAGGGCGCCGTGCTGTTTATAAAGAACTTCGTCAACGGTGAGGAGGGTGCGGAGGGAAGGATGGAGGGGTGGTAGGGGGGTGGGGGTTGTACGGCGGCGACAGCAACGACAATCGGCATAATAAGATAGCAATTATTTATCTCAAGCTGAATAAAGGCAATTTTTGATTAATGAAAGCAGCAAGAAAATCAAAAAATAAATCATATATATGCGTGTGTTATTTTTTCATCTGCTTCTTCTTCGCATTTCTTTCTCTCTCGCCTTATAAATGAAGTGAAAGGAATTGAAACGAAAGTGTTGACTGCCAATAGAAGATATTTCCATTTGTCCCCTAATAGTCAACCTCCATTCCACAATTCGACTCGATTCAGCGACTTCTGACTTCTGACTCTTGACTCTTGACGACCTTTTGATTGCGCAAACAACAACAACTACAACAGCAACAACAATAACAATAAGAAGTCAAGTTTCACATTGAGTTTCTGTTGGGTCAACGGGGTTCGAACCCCTCAATTCAGTCTGAAATATGGAGTTCAATCGAAATTTAATCAAACTCAAATCTTGTCGCAGTTCAAAGAAACAACTTTGCAGATATCTATAGATATTATATTATATTTTTATATTTATTATATATTCTTTTTTATTATTATAGATATTATATTCTAGATTTATACTACATACATTTTTATATTTATTATTTATATAGATATTATATTATAAACTTATATTCACTTTCTTTTTTTATTTATTATTGTTATATATTACAGATTATATTGTATGTATTTTTCTATTTATTTTCTTAACGTTTTTACTGAATAAGTCAAGACTCTAAGCTTTGTCTTTTATAATATAATTTCAATTATTACTGGATAACTTTGCCTTATAGCATGCTTATTCATTCCTTATAAACTTATTCACTTATTTGATTTCTGTTGCGTTTAACTTTGCTTTAAGTAAACATATTTAAGATTCTATTTTTTCCTTCAGTCGAAAAGTGAAAAAGTGAAAAAGTTTCCAAAGAAGAAAACTTTAAGAAACATTTAAAAACTCCGCTTAACGTGAACAACTAGTCCAAAACTGAAACTCAATTTGGATTTAATTATATTTTGATGTCCATTTCAAGTTGGCCCAAACAAAACATAGTTAACCAAAATGAACTCGGACGCTAGATCAATTTTTAGATCTGCCGAAATATAATATTTATTTAACAATTATTTGCGCGCTGTCAATAAAATTATAAAATTATGCGCCAATAAATTGCAAACTGAATGGAGAAAAAGCGAGTGGAAAATCACTCTCGAGTGCTTTATTTATGCACTGGAAAATGTGTGTAAAAGTATTTGAATGTACATACATACATATACATATATCATATATGTATATCATATCTGGGTTGCGCAATAGAAATCAAATTAAATGCTTTATCGAATAGATAGAACGCACAAATCAGAAACAATTACGATTCAAATAATGGCTCAATAATAAGTTTTTATATACAATTATTATATTTTTTATTGGCTCTTGACTGAATGGAAGATCGAATATTTATCTCACAGTTAACTGTAAATGTGTTAGTTTGATAATAATAGAATGCGTAATGAATACAAATAATAAATAATTAACTAAAGTTAAATGCTTTTAAATTCACACACAAATATTAAGAAGAAGGCTTTAAGCAACCAAAGCAAAAACTTGGCTAAAGAAAAATCTTATTTTCCCCTTTGCTTTCAAGCCTTAAAGTAAAAGCCTTTAAAGCGATTCTTGTTAGGCAAATCTTTTGCTTAAAGTAAGGATTAAGTTGACTTCAATAAGTGTAAATATATTATCTATGTATATGTGTATGTGTGTACTTAAGTGATAATGTTGATTTATATGCCTTGCAAAAGTATCTTTAAGATGCGCATTTATATACTTACTGGTATACGTGTGTGTGCTTGTGTGTATGTTTGCATATATGTATATATATGTATATATATATATATATGTGTGTGTGGGTATGTGTGTGTGTGTGTGTGTATGTGTGTGCATGTATTACATAGGCAGGCATACGAAATGATGAACAAAATGAAAGCACATCCAAAGATGACGAAGAAGAGGAAGACACAGCCTCGATTCGTGGCTCGAACTGCGGTCGGGGTCGCTCGCCTTTGTCACCAGAGCGGTGCTCAAATACTATTGGTGCAGGAGACACAAAAAAAAATCGCCCCCATGTTAAAGTGTCGCTTCGTGTGACACACACACACAAACACACACACACTGACACACACACACACACGCATACAGCTGTATAAATTTGTGGCGCAATCGCATAGCCAGTAAAGCAAAGTCGTCGTCGCTGCCGTTGCCGTCGCCGTCGCCGTCACCGTCGTCGTCGTCGCAGCGAGAGGTGTGCTCACGAACACATCGAGAGACAAACACACAAGCACACTCACACTCACACTCGCACACAGTCGCACGGGCAGGGCACTCATTGGTGTTTACTAAAAAGAGACGGACACACACTCACTCAGCGCTCGGTCGCTGCCGCCGCCCCGTCGCCGCAGCGCAGTGGACAAGAAATCAAATGACAAAAATTTAAAAAAAAAAAAAAAAACGAGAAGAGAAAAATGAAGCAAATAATCAAAAAACGAGCAAAAAATGCAGCGAAGAGCTGACGAAGGCGACAACAACAACAGCAGCAACAACAACAACAAAAACAACAACATTGCCATGGCCCATAATGAGACGAAGACAAAACGACGGCAATTTCAAGTAAGCTACGGCAGCGCTGCTGCGGCCGGCGTCGCTGCCGGCGGCGGCAACAGCGACAATAAGCAGCGACAACGACGACGAATTGGCTGGCCATTGCCATTTCATTCGAACAAATGAAGGGGCCGGCCAGCTCGCTCTGTCACACGCGGGCTGGCTAATGGGACGACACACACATATATACACACAGAAGCACAGCTAGCCCCTGAGAGAGAGAGAGCACTGGCGCTCTTTGGTTGGCGAGGAAATGACACTGTGTGACGCTGTGGCCGCAGAAGAGCGGGAGAGCGGGTGAGCGGAAGAGCTGGAGAGTGAGCAGAGGTGCGTGAGCGGGCAGGTGCGCCTGTATGCGTGCGTGTGTATGCTGCTGCTGCTCTGGCCGCTCACTCGCTCGGTCAGCAAACACAAATACGTCGCATGTCAACCACTCGACTCGTCCACTCAGACGACAGTGTGCGAGCGAGCAGGCGACTGCCCAAAACACTTCGTGTGCCGCTCGCACTCGCACACTCACACACACATTTCACTGTGGTCGTGCTCGATGTCCCACGAATTATTCTTTCCCATACACACACACACACACACTCGTTGACCATGCGTATGGCGTTGTCTGTGTGCGTGAGACATTAGAGTCGCCTACGCCTACGCCTCTGCGTACGCCTCTGCCCGTTCATGTGCCACCCCCAAAAGCTGAGCCACTGGCCGCAATGCTCTTATTTAATACTTTAAATTTTATGCCGTCATAAACTGGCTTTAAGTTTTCCACCGGTAAATATTTGTAGCTTATTGTAAATGCAATCGGCGTGAAGCTAAAGAGAAGCGATTTTCTCTTCGGCCTGCACTGCTTTACCGACAGCTGCGCGCTACAAACTAAGGTGCGACTGAGAGAGCCGACTGCCAATAGCGCTGTCGCATTCGTGCCAGTGTGTGTACATATGTGAGTGTGTTTGAGTGTGTGTGTGTGTGCTGACCCAACGACGACAATGTGACACAGCCTAAATAAGCAGCAGCAACAACAGCAGCGGCAGCAAAAGGCATCACAAAGACAGCACGAATACACCTACAATAACAACTACAACTGCAGGCCAATTCCACTAGCGCAAGCGACGTCGCTGCTCTCACACTCTTGCGACGTCGCCGCTCTCACACTCTCGCACTCTCAGCTCTCTTCGCCGCACACACACACTCGCACTCAGTCGCTCGTTGGCTGGCTGCCTTTCAGGTAGACATTTGTGGGGCAGTCACGTTGAACTTGTCCGCGCTGCTGCGTGTCTGCTGCTGCCTTTGCTGCTGCTGCTGCCTTGCCGTGCTCTTCGCCGTCGCTCGTCGTTCGTCGCTGCGAGAGCAAAGTACCACAGCAATACGGCAT